>VXBO01010997.1:2242243-2284101 GCA_013400135.1 Rhinoptilus africanus | reverse complement strand
AAAAAAAAAAAAAAAAAAAGAGGAAGAGATTGGTCAAGTGTCAAAAAGATAAAACTCATCTTCAATGGGCAGAGACACTATCACACATGGCGGAGATTACGTTGCACTAAGGACTCAAAGAAATATCTGTTAACACATATAGGACTTCTTGGAATTAGAAATATATAGAAATACAGACATTCCCAAATTTGGAGAAAGCTATGAAAAAATCATTAACTTTCTGCCTTGACATTCATAGAATGGTTGGGGTTAGAAGGGACCTTAAAGATCATCTAGTTCCAAACCCCCTGCCCTGGGCAGGGACACCAACCACTGGACCAGGTCACTCAAAGCCCCGTCCAGCCTGGCCTTGAACCACTCCAGGGATGGGGCAGCCACAGCTTCTCTGGGCAACCGGTGCCAGTGCCTCATCACCCTCACAGTAAAGAATTTCTTCCTAGTATCTAATCTAAATCTACCCTCTTTTAGTTTAAAACTGTTATCCCTTGTCCTGTTGCTGAACTCTCTGATGAAGACCTCTCATTACAGAACTCTCAACACCAGCTGTCTCACGGGTGAAGAACTGAAGCTAGGACAAAACATGTTGCTTTCCTCTAAGTTCCTGACCATCAAAAGCCCTGACACAGAACGTAGGCAGGAGGGAATTCTCTATTTTCCTCCATATGAGCAAAAAGGAGAAAGTTACCACTAGCAAACTTATTTTACAGTTTTCATCCTGCTAACCAACCTCTGTATGACATCTCTTGACATAAATTTTTACCTTGTGGTTGTATTTTGTGTTGGAAATGATGCATACAAATTTTTTAATGTAAAAGAAGAAAAGAGCAGCTCCAGAAAAGTCTGTTGCATCGAGCTAAAAAGATGAACTTAAGTATTTTCTTCAATTAAGGAACATTTTTATATTTAGAAACAAGCTAGTTACAATTACATACACCGTTTTGTAGAATACAGATGGCAAACTCTTACCTCCTTCTTGGTAAATTCTGGTGGATGGTCATTTTTGTCATCAATAAGAATAGTGGCAGTTGCTGTGCCAGTTAGTCCCACATCAAGACCACCCATATCCTTAGCTTCTATAACTAGCTCGTATTTCGGGGTTTCCATAGTCTGAAAAAATAACAGAAAAGGAAAGCTTAAAAAAAACCACCCCACAACATATTACATACTGCTTTTAATTCAAATTAAAAGAATCTAAAGCTTACGTTGAACTGATAAAACATAGCAAATAAATTGTTCTGTTATCACCGTGTTTTACCAAAACAGCACAGCTTTCTGTGAGCTTCTGCTGCTACAGTGGAAACCTTATTTGAATACAGTATGAAGGAATACAGGTGGGTATTGGTAAACAGTACATGATCTATCCTGTTATTTAAGGAGATTAGGAAAGAGGAAAGAAATTATAGCATATCTGCTCTTTAAGAGTAAGCTCTCACTTCAGTGCACCAACATTTAGCAGCCTGCAGTATTATGATGGGTACATAATTAAATACTAATGTCACAATCTACATATAAATTCACTTTATTTTATTAAATCACATTCATTCTGTGTATTAGCATTTAGAATGGTAATCTAAGTTTGCTTCACTGTAAGAAACAAGAAAGCAGTTTCTAAAATGGGCAATGACTGCCAGTAATTGTACAAAGTAAATGCGTATAGTAACATAATGATTTACAACTATAATATATGATTCCTACATCACGGTTACTTATCTGACTGCCTACCTATTGTAGAACCAGACAGAATAGGACCATAGCGAAAGGATCCTTAATTTCATGCAGACCCTCCCTCAAAAGACAACCATTACTTGAAAAAAAAAATTTTGTGGACCCTTTCTGCAATGGGAATGTGACAGCATCTCTACCTCTCTCGCATCAGGCATAAAAGCACATCTGTTTGCAAGCTGGACAAGGGGGTAGCAATACATCCCATCAAAGGGAGCTATTGTGGAATACTGCTCCACCTGCTGTTGTGGAGCTCATTGAGAATTTTGACATGAATTTCGCTGGAGACAAGACTGGGCACCTAATTAAAATGAGTATTTTCCCCATTTGTATGTCTGCCTTATATAGAACCATCTGCCCGAAGACCAGATGTGCTGCATCATCAATGGAGGACACAGATGCAGTCACCTTTAAAACTATATGGTAAGAATATCACATGTGCTCAGGAATGTTTTCTCAAACATTCCTTGAAAAATAACTGTGGATCTCAGGGGCAAAGTGATGCCTGAAAGGGTGGCTAGGGAACCACTGCTAGAGGGGTTTTTTAATCTCAGAGCAGCTCTATCAGCCAACTGTGTTTACAAGAATCAAAGCTACACATCTTTGACATCACCTGTTCTATGTCCTTCATCTACCACTTTTCCAGAGAATTAACATGCAGGGAGACAACTGGTGTGAAACTCTGTACAGCAACACCACGATCTCTGTCTGCCATCCGTACACTGCCTTACAAAGCAGAATCAAGGAAGCTGAGGTACAGCTTATCCCATAGCAGAGAACATAGAACAGTTTGGGTTGGAAGGGACCTTTAGAGGTCATCTAGTCCAATCCCCTGCAAAAAGCAGGGACACCTTCAACTCAGGTTGCTCAGATCCCGTCCAACCTGACTTTGAATGTTTCCAAGGATGGTGCATCTATCGCTTTGCTGGGCAACCTGCACCAGTGTTTCACCAGCCACATTATAAAATATTTATTCCTCCTATCTAGTCTACATCTACCTTCTTTTAGTTTAAAACCATTGCTCCCTGTCCTATCACAACAGACCCTGCTAAAAAGTTTGTCCCCATCTTTCCTGTAGGCCCCCTTTAAGAACTGGAAGGCTGCAATAAGGTCTCCCCCGAGCCTTCTCTTCAGGCTGAACAACCCCAACTCTCTCAGCCTGTCCACACAGCAGAGATGCTGCAGCTTCTGATCATCTTCATGGCCCTCCTCTGGACATGCTCCAACAGGTCCATGCCTTTTCTTTGCTGAGGACTCCAGAGCTGAATGCAGTACTCCAGGTGGGGTCTCACCAGCGTGGAGCAGAGGGGCAGAATCCCATTCCTCGCCCTACTGGCCACACTGTTTTTGATGCAGCCCAGGATGTGGTTGGCTTTCTGGCCTGCAAGTGCACGTTGCCGAGTCATGCCCAGCTTTCCATCTACCAGTACTCCCAAGCCCTTCTTGGCAGGGCTGCTCCCAATCCATTCATCCCCCAGTCTGTATCGCACCATGTAAAATTTTTAAAGGACTGATTTCTAATCTCTAGCTTAGCAAAGCAACCTCTCGCGCCACACAGTCTTCTCTGTAGCTGAGTGATTTGAATGTGTTCATGAAATAGTGCATTTTGCATTATGCATTTTCCTGGGTACATCACAACACCTTTCTTGGAGGATGTGGAAAGAGGAGATCCCAATTCCTTAGTACTTAGATCCTGAAGCATTTTTAGGCCACGACAGAAGCAACCATATCAGTTGCTCATCAGATCAGCTATTATGAAGCAATATATTTGCACGTAAAATCAATGAGGCAAGCTGGAAGATATATTTAGTTCTAAAAACATATGGACTAGTAAAAAATCAGATGCCACTGCCACTTAGGGGATCCTAAGAAATGTATTTCCTTAAGTCTTACAACATTATTCATCTCATAAGGCAGCAAACCCAGAACACTGTTTTGATTTATAACATCATATAAATCTATGCAAAGAAATATTACTGACATGTCTCCAACACAAATTCAGATTATAGAGCAGAACAAAATTTACAGTTTTCACATATTTATCTTCTAAAATGTTTTCAATGTACTAAAACCTGCATGGAGCTTCTCTCCCCCCTCCTGGAGGCAACTTTTTCATTATTTTGATTAGGAAGTTGCTATGATTGTATGGAAAACTTGCTAAGATTGTATGGAAAACTTGCAAAGCCATTTATCACTTCATGTTTATAAGCCTCTTTGCTCAGAAAGAGGACCATTTTTACCCACAAATTGGCCTTTTTTCTTTTGAAAACTGTCCCATTTTCTATTGAAAGCAAGCCCATTTATGCTAGAAATTGCGTCTACTGCAGCAGAAATTTCTGTGACAGGAGTCCAATGTTTAAGCTCACAACAGAATGTGAAAAACATTGAATGTTGAGTAGTATTTCATATCATTATGAATACTTCACACTTTCCGGCCATGCAGCACTTTCTACATCTAGTTCTGTCACCAAATATTTGCTTTGTTAGAGAAAGCAACTCCGAACAAATCCAAACCCGAGAGCAGAGGCGTGTTCCCATCAGATGCTCTCTTTACACTAGGAGATTGCATGTAAAGGACTTTTCAGCATTTCTCATAATTCTAGCCCAGTTAATTCAGGCGCTAGTAGCAATTATTTGGGTCTGTGTGATTTATCACACTGCTGCTAAATCCTGGGACTTGCGAGTGGGCAACTGTGGACAGAGCACGGGTCCCTGTGCTCTCACTAACCCCGTTCCTCAGCTGATGCTGCTGCAGAGGACCAGAGCCTGTGCTGGGGGCATCGCTCAGGGTAGGGACTGCACCACAAGATGCCACGGCATCTTTTCCCTCTCCACAGCACTCAGGCTTTTACCCCCAGCAGGGTCTCTCCCTGCACTGGCTCCCATCTTGTGAGAAATGAGTGCTCCCAGAGTGGGGCAGTGGAGGAGAAAAGCAGCCTGCCTTCACCTTCTCCATCCCTGCAACACTGTGCAGGTTAGGGATAAATGTAGCACCCATTGTTGGCAGCATTTAGAGGCCCCACAGTCACTCAGACTGCTGTCCCACCATGACATTCCCTGTCCCTAAACCCAAGCCCCCTGCTTCACAAAGCAGCAACCTAGCCCCTGAAGCACACTCTTGCAAAAACAATCAAATTCATCCCATTTGGAGAGCGAGATGTTAGCAATATAAACATGTAACAACTCTCAACAAAGTGGATCTACAGCTAAGAAGGATAATAGATTATTTTAATAAATGAACACGAAGTCGCTGTTTGTGTGGCTTATTATTTATCAACTGTGACTTTGCAGAGCGTAACACTGTTGAGAGGGTTTGTACAATTACAGCAGGAGAACCATCCCTTTCCCCATAAATTTTCACTCTAGTCATTTAACCACGGCAGGGGTGACACTGGCAAATCGTTTGGTTTGCCAAGGAGGTGAGCTGTGCCTTGAGTGTTTTTCTTTGAAGGTCCCCCCACCGCCATTCCCAGCAGTGTTAACATTCCTATCAGATTTCACTCCCCTGATGCCTTGACATAACTGGTTCAGCACTGGCAAGCAACGAGAGGCCAGAAAGGCACTTTTTCAGATTTTAGATTCCTGACAAAGCCAGCAGGATCTGATCACGAGAAGGAAATAAAGAGTTCAGTGCAGATACACACAGGTGGAACAAACTCAGTGATTACTTTTAGGTAGTGCTGAATGAAATTGGATAATGATGGTTTTCTGCTGAGTCTAAATCTTTTAATATTTCCTACAGATACAGTAAAAAACTATCAGTGACTTAAAAGAAGCAAGCCATGGCTAGTATTTCACACTACCAGCAGTAACAGTCCAAGCCTATAGCCTATCAGCTGCAGGCTGTAAGGCATTCATGTGCCATTGAAATTCATCTGGAATTGACAGCACCTTCAGAACAGTTGGACTCAAAATGTCAGATAGAAACAAATGGAACTACTTGCATGATTACAAGAAAAGTTTAGGATCCTTAGGTGACCACTGGCATTTTCAAACATGTCGAAGTCCTGAATTTCCAGTTATGTACAATGACTCTCAGAGCCTTGGTATTGCTAGAGCAACAACAAAACCCCTTTTTGCAACTTCAGATATCCAAAGCCTTTAGAAGTGTGACCAATGTATCTCCCCTTGTTCATTTATCTGGTAAGGAAGTGCAAACACTCAGGAAGCTGATGTTTTCACTGAGGCCTGGCTTTTTTCTATCTATCTTTAGACATTCAAATGAAGTGTCTACTTTATTGGAGCATCACTATCATAGAGTCAAAGGACAGAAGCCATCTCCGTATTTCTCTGAACTGAAGATCTCTGGAGCTCAGTGCTCCTGAGTGCTTTTAGTCACCTTGGTGCATGACTAAAGCTGTCTAAAGATCTTGACTTTATAAAGATCACAAAAAGTAGCCCACAACTGAGGAAGAGAAATTGCATTCTGGCACTGTATTTAAGAAGAATATCCTAGCTGTGAAAGATTAATTGTTCATTTAGACTCGATGGCCCTGGTAACTTTTCCTTTGGTTGCAGGAGGAGGTAGGAAGAAAATCTAGTTTTGCTTAACTTCTGAAGTTCAAAAATTTCGGTCTGAATTTTGAATATAAAGAAAAGCAGAATAAGTAACGCAGATTCATCAGAAAGAAGAACATGAGAACGCTCTTGATTCAAAGACCTTTTTTCACCATTGACACCTGAAACAGTTATGACTAAATCTAATCTATAAAGTTAGCACGTAGATCACACATGTATGAAAAACATTTCATTCTGGCTGAAAACTGAAATCCTGGTCACTGTTAGAGTCAGTCAGATACAATGTACACTGTGAAGCCTATTTACTAGCATAACGCTTTCTGGTTTTCCAATATAGCTACCTAGCTCTTTTCAGGAGATAATATATTTTCTGTAAGGACACACTATTTGGTATTTGTAAATCCATTTGCGATGCTGAAGCTAAACTAAGAATAATTTGGATCAAGGCTTAATCTTCTTTGTAACATGTGAAGATGGACTGGGTTCAGAATTTTAGGCTACTTTAGTCTTTTATTTAATCTGTAATTCAAAGATGTTTAAACAGGAGTCCAACATATTTTCTCGTAAATCTTCACGACATTGTTTTTACTACCAGTATTTAAACTACATGTAGGGGGGTTGAAAAAGAATCTTTTTGGCAAATATAATTTTTCCCTTTTGTATTTATTCACATCATCAGCCTTCTACCCAACTCAGTCTATTTTGTAGTTTCTCTTTTAGGAATTTTAGGATCCCACTGTGAATCCCTGCCTCACACCAGCACCCAGCTAAAAGCTGCAGATAGGCACTAAAGTCTGGAAAACAACAGGACTCCAAACCCCATCTCCTCAGTGTTTCCTCCTGGCTGTGTGGCCCCTGTGAAGTGTCTTTAGCTAGGTTTTCATCCAGTGCTCTCCAGTTATTGTAAGATACCTATGAATTGCACGTCCAGAAAAGGGCACGCTTAGTGTCACAACACCCAAGCTTCATTTGGTGCTTCATCAAAAAATAAACTGGAGAGAATAAAAATTCCCGACTTTGCATTCAAAACTCAGATGCTAAGATCAAAACAAGCACTGTTTGGGAAGCAAGTACATTACAGAATGTTCAAAATTCTTGTAAAGGTTTTAAGTATCCTTTCAGGCGATCTTAATACTTTTTACCAATAGAGAGGTTTTTTACTATTTTGTAGATATTAGCATTTTCTATAACAACACCTCAACACTTCTACTTACAGTTCTGTTTATAAACTATGTATTCATACATAACACTATACCAGTACTGTGCTACCATATGATAGTTGTTACTAATGCTTTTATAATATAATGCTAACCAAAAAGAATAATTCTTAGTATTTCAGTAATTTCAGTTCATGCTAAATAAATGCTTGTGTTCATTTAAGATGATAATTGCATATGTTATGTAATGAATATGTACTATTAAGACATAATCAATGTTCTTGTTGAGTAACAATATCAACATTGAATCTAACATTGTTCCAGAGTACGCTGTCAGGATTTTTGACAAATGTAAATTAAAAAAATGAAGCAGTGTGACTATTAAAAGCTCCAACAGACATAACGCTTTTATAATTATAATATCAGCATTCATTTTAAATGCCAATTGCTGCTGCACAAAAAGGGCAATATACACAGAGGCTTTGCATTCAGAGCTTGAATTATAGTTTGATGAATACAAAAACCCAAACTATTTTGTAACATAAATGCTCTTTAGCTCATCAATTTCCAATTTTTTATATCATAAAGGAAGGTCTACCTTTTAATCACTGTAATAAAGTACTTCTCTTATGAAAAAAATCAATATCTATTTACTACCCACAGGAGACATATAGTTCATAGGTATATCTGGAAGCAAAAGGAAGACTAAATTTTCTCCTTCAGCAGCTGCTGTTAAAAAAGAAAAGAAATTGCTCCGAAGAGCTTGATACAAGTTGCTTTCCTGGCTAGGGATACTTGTTTCCCATAACAAGGAAATCTGTAACTATTTAACACATAGGCTGTATCGGATCACAACTTTAAATCTTTATAATGCTGACATGACTATAGGGCTGATATACATAGATACATTTGTCATATTTTACATGGAAATAGTGGAACTGTATGTGCATGTTTCCAATATTTTGTGTAAAACTGATCAGTCTTGACTGATACGCAAATTAGGATTTAGAGTTGCCATTGAATTTGTATCATTTTGGAGAAGGCTGCCAACCATGATAGGCTGAAAGCTTTCCTTTCAGAAGTATTAGAAAACGGTAAAGAAAAACTATTTGTTTACTACTCACTGTACAAACACGCACATATCAGCTCTTACAGAAAAGCACTGCGGTATTGATTCAGACATTAACTTCACTTAAGGGAGCATCCTTACATTGGGGATGTTATTAATAAGGAATTTCTCCTTGGGTGGAAATCATCAATTTCTAGGACAGAGCAGTGATTGAAGCTCCATTTAGTCTGAGATATTTCCATTTCAATTATTATTGTTAGTTAGGCTACCATCAAAAATAAGCCCTGGGAAGAGAGCATCTATTCAGTATTCTAAAACAAAATCTTTAATCATCATGAAAGATATAACACCACTGATGTTTGTACCCCGACACTGATTTTTACCAGCCAAAGATATTTCCCTGAGTATAATTTATTTGGAACAGAGTGGCATGGGATCTGCAACAGCTACTCACTAGATGCTTATCATTTGGGAAAAGAAACATTTTCCATGTCTGCTTTGCTAGAATTACAAAGCGCTATAATAATTTTGAATAAGAATGGAGAATAAGAATCCCAATGTCTCAAGAAAAATACTTGCTCTCAAATGTCATTAAATCACTTTTATTTTTTTTAAACACAAGCTATGTTTCAACTTTCCTTCTGGAAAAATGTATGTAATTTTTTTTTTTTCTTTTCAGGAAAAAAGCGCAGTTGTTCTTCATAATTAAACAGTACTGCAGAAACCTTTCATTTCAGTGTGAAAGCATCAATTATTATGTAATTTCTCTGGCTGATTTTAGACCATTTAATCACTCTATTATTATTATTACATGCTTGGAGGCGCCAGGAACAAAACTACCACACTCCTCTCACCTAAACCTTCAGTCAACAGCAGACAATTGCTATAGTGAGTGTCTACTCTCCAGTACCAGGCCTGAATAAAAAAAAGACAAACACATTATAGTTTAAATGCAACTATAGGCTCTGATATATGCAAACATTCCCTTTGTGTTGACGTGTCACTAAGACTGTCATTACTGCTATACTCTTCCAAAGATTGTCCTGCTTTTAAGGAACGTGTCTAATGGTGCTGGCTAGATCAGAGTTCCTCCAAGCTCTGTGTTACGTGGTTGCCCAACTTGCTGCCTCAGTGCTCACTGGAGTCTGGATACCCTCCCTGCAGGAGCTTGGATACCCCCCTGCAGTCACAGGCATAACCTTTAGGAGATGGAACATGGAATACACCAGGAGGAGAGTTTGGAGGCAAAGGCAACTGTAACTTCTTTTGGAGTTGCTACACACTATTATAAGTTGGCCACGAAGCCTGCCCAGGCTGGAGCATTTCCATTATCCGTAATTCTCCACAGCTCTGACTTTTCACAAAGTGACACACTGCCCTAACACACCTGCCCGTGTGCCACATATTCCTAAGGACAGCACTTCCCTTTTCACAGTGTTTGCACCAAAAAGAACACCCAACCCTTCTTGTACATGAAGCACCTAGTATTCTGCTAGCCTGGGCCCTTAACATGGTACCAAAACAGTGCTGAAGCCGTGGTGTTACATCTATTCCTTATTGACTACATACGTACCAGCCTTCATATTCTGATTTTTGATCCTGGATAGAACACACTGTATGTTACTCCCATTAATTTACTGCACCTAGATGAAAACTACTGCTGGAGTGGGTGGCAAAGAGTTTCCTTGATGCTCAACATCTTCTAAGCCTTAACATATTCTCTTATTGAACACAGTAACAATACTAATAAGCAAAAACTTCCAAGGACTTTTTCATTAAAATCAGAACATATGATCAGAACCGTTAGCAGTCTGACTGACAGGTGTAGGAGCCAGCATTCTCCCCAGTCCTGATTAATACACTTGTAAGGGAATACTGAAACTACTATACACTCCACCAACTTACACTTAATTGTTTTTACAAAGCTAACAGTTTGAACAGAGCATATAAAAAGAGTTTCGTCTTGAATAAATAAATGTCTGCATCAGCATATCCCACTGGATGAGGGAAGGTCCTGTCTGAACATGACATTCAACCTGGTGGGCTCAACTGCTTTAGAAAGTACTAAACCTCAAGCTAGCTGTCAGGAGCACTCGAGATAAGAAATTCCTCCTGGATTACAGATATTTATTTCAACAAAGCTTTTTTTTTTTTTTTTTCCAAATCACTATGTTTCTGTAACAAATGCTCATTTTGACAAATCAATATAGTTCCATAAAAACCGTTCTCCTGTAATACCCAATCAGCTCTATTTGCAGTGTTAATTGTATATTTCATTTTAACAGTCACAATTTGCAATTCAAATAATCTGCAGACCAAAAGATATTTGCTGGAAGAATGTTCAAATAATTTTCAGCCATTAACATATTAAGAGTTGTACAATCTGTTTGCAGACAATTTGTGAAGAGAAAGAAGGGCAAAGATGTTCTAATAAATTATTAGTTGCAAATTATTGAATCATTCTTAGTCCCTCCTGTAGGTAGAAACAAGTCTATTTAAAACCCAAAACTTAAAAGGAGAGATACAGTTTCTCCAAGACAGACACCATGGTTCTCAGTAGACAGCTTTTCAAGTATCTCTGCATTAAAATACCTCTGCCAAGAGAATTCCCTAAATGTATGAAGGGTGTAAAGGTCACATAAGGAGGATCAGAACACAGAGATGAGTCAAGCTGTTCTGCTGTAACTTTAAGAGAGAAAAATCATGAGCAACCCCCAAATTACTCAGCCTGAAAAGATCCTCGGCCTAGCATAAATCAGCACAGCTCCACTGACTTTAAGTGGGCTACCCAAGTTTATTTACATTTATTAAGCTATAACTTCCCATGTTTATGAATGAACATGCTTATATGCTTTCATGCCACAATAGAAGATGCTTCTGTCTCTTGTACAACTGACAGGTTCCCATAGATTTGCATTTAAAACAAAGCAGAACCGAGGTGTCAGAAGCTGCCTTCTAAACCATCATGGCATCAAGAGCGTGAGAGCCAAAGGTCCATTAACACACACTTTGAAAAAAAAGTCCCCTAATTCTTCAAAACAGAAGGATGAAAGTAGTATTTCCTGCCTTGTTGCAGGTGTAATCACATTAGAATCACGGAATTTTGTTCATCTGTAATCGCGAGAGGGTGGCTGTGCCTCTGTTTGTGCAACACACACTCTGGAAAATAAAGAGAAGTCCCAGGCATTTAACCCATTGGGGAGGGGCATCAATCCATGGTATAAATATTTCATACAACAGCAATAACATGCAGCTGGTCAGCACTCCCCTATGTTTACTGGAAACAAATTGCTTTCCTAAATTGTGTGGATAGCAGCCAGTGTCAGTTATCAGTGATCTCACTGACAAACACACATCCTGCCTGCAGCCCTGAAACACGGGAATCCTTCACTGAGCAGAGAAACAAAAGGCTGTGTTAAGCATGCTTATCAGGGCTTGAGTTTGCTCCTCCTCAAGTCTGCATCAGGTTCAAGAAGCCCTAAAGTATTTCCTGCTGGCTTTGGAGGAGGACATTGAACACTTCTGAAAGGTAAACACTGCCTTTCACAAAAGCGTGTCCCAGAAAAGGCATCTCCAAAGCAGAGGAAAAAAGAAATTGATGGAGTTTTATCTTCTTAAGGTGCCAAAAAGTGGGTCTGAAAAAGGCAGCGGTAAAACCTGAAGCAGTTCAACCTAAGCTTATTCCCAACACCTCTTTCCCCACAAAATCAAGCAACAAAAAAGTTACATAGCTGAAATCTTGCACTATGGGACTCTGTACTCCCAGACTGCACTTACTCGCACACATTTTTGAAGGAATGCATTGCAGGAAACTGAGTGAAACCTAAGGCTGGTTATTATCTGTCACCATTAAGCAATCTATCATCTAACCAGAGCTGAATTTAAATTAATCAAGTTTACACCACTGAGATCTGCCTGGATGCCAATACAACACTTGTACTAATCTACCTCATCATTCCAAGATATCACAGACCCATACATCGCCTTGCTTCACCTTTTCATCAAACATCAAACCCTAGATGGATGTTCAGGCAAGTCAAGTTCATTGAACACATCCAGTTGACAACAGCAATCCCAGAGAAAGCTGCTTGCGCACGTGCCCACACAGGGTTTGTGTACACCGTTGCTTCAGCGCTGATGAGAAAAGACCTTTTGAACTGAACTTGCCCATTGTTTAAACTTACTATACTCCAGTCTGCATCACAGAGAGTGTGGCAACTGGATTTCTTTCAGACAAAATTCAACTGGACAAGGTACCCTGGACATCACCTAACTCTTTCCAGCCATCAGTGGGATTCAGTCTGGGGAACCAGACTACAGCTGTCTGAAGTGAAAAACCACAGTGGACAGTATGGATGGCAGGTTCTCATCATGAACTGTTTTGCTCTACAGATTTGCTTCTGCTGGTCTACTCTCTCTGCTAATGCAGAAACAGCCTTACAGTTCACAATAAACTAGACAGCTATGGAGTTTACAGTGCCTGACTAGTGACAGCAACCTCTTACCCCAGACCAGGCAAGGAGACACAGCAATGACAAGAACTGACAGATTCCCCAAAGTTCCAAAGGCTGGCACAAGATGAGGATGAACCGTCTGATAAACAATCTGACAGCACCCAATGCAGAGGCTTTTCGAGTAGGTGCTTCCTCCTTACCCTCAAACAGCATCTCTAGTTCTACAAAAGCTTAGCATTCACGCTGTGCCCAGTTTATACTGAAGAATGTGAACAAAGCCATTTGCTCACTAAGGTCTGTGACTGATCACCGGGAAACAGGTTCCTTGAGGATATTTGCACAGCAGCTGAAAATGAAAGTTTTCCTTGAGCTTCAATATATAATCATCTAAACCAATATTCTCTGCCTAGGTAGTAAAAGGTAATAAGTTTTACGACACCTCCCTAATGCCATGTCTTTACATAATCTGTTATCAAATGAATCAAAATGAAGCTTACTGGGTTAACGTCAGAGATCACATTCTCACAAATTAGGAGCACTTAGATTATATTTCCCTCCATAAACATTCAAATTCCCACAACAGAAAGCAATGTTATAAAGGTCAGGATGGAAATTGTGTTTCTGCTGTGTAATCTGCTTTGCAAATTTGTACCAGTGGTCAAAATGCCCAGAAAACTCAATTACTGACTTGCTATGACAACCATACATGAGCAGGCCTAGGCAGACAGAGGTTATTTCAAAAATTAGTACTCTAATGCAAAGAACACATTCTATGATTCCAGAAGTACAACCTTTGCCTGATGTTTATATTGTTAAATATTAATGGAAGCACTGTCTATTATTTCAGACATATTATCAGGAACATAATATTCTACTTAAATTGATGCATTCTAAGTTGGAGGGGAAAAAAACCCTCCATGTCCGTTTCAACCAGTTACCATTTGAAGGTGGCAGTCTATATCAATATAGTCATCAAGTGTTACTTCTAATCACTATTATAATTTTTCCTTTAATTTAAATTTTGTATGCAAATCTTATTTTAAAGTTTAGTGTTCTATTGCCAGTAATAATTCCAGGTAGCTTTTGAAATAAAAGGCCCTGCTGAGAGCGTAATGAATCAGTAAATGATACCAGCTTTGCCCATGGACAAAAACAATTCTAGTGGCTGCATTTATACTCTCATTGGGTTATACCCACAGAATATAAATTGATCTAATTCTAAATCATCTAAGGGAAAATGATGTAAAATGGATTTCAATTACACTGTTGCTGTTTTACAAAAAAGCTTATCACACTATGGGGTGAAAAATCAACCCCTCCATAGGATTTACTTTCTGATGAAAGATGCAACAATGGAATTTCCATTTAAAGTTTCTCCAGACAATTTCATTCTTTTCTTACTTAATCCTACATATCATTTTATCAGCTTACTTTCATGATAAAAAGTAATTAAATGCCTTATTTGGAATTCCTATACTTTCTGCTTTGGTTAGTAAGTTCTAATTTTGTTAAACTTTCATAATCTTACACACATCCTAAGAGCATTCTCCAACAAGAGGCTCCCCCCCACCCCCTTAAGTCAGGCTTTGTTTTCTTGCAACCAAGACAAGATTTCGAGGTTATTCTCACTTTCAGACTTAGTCTGTCACTGCCTTGTGCAGATTTTGCACTAAATTACAAGTTGATTTTGGTGAATGATAAAGGATGTTAACCTGCTCCAGGTAAGTTTATGTCTGTGCACCGGGACTATACACAGGTGCTTTCTGCAAATCAATCTTCAAAAGCTTTTCCCATTCACTATAAAGGAAAGAATAGATTTCTAATTCATTTGTTTTATTAGCAATACCAAGATACAAACTCCTTACAGTATGAATTTAGTGTGGTGACCTAGAGGAAAACCAACAGAAAATAAACATTAAACAGTGTGGGAAGACCATGCATGCAGAAGAATTTTCCTCTCAAGTATTTTTGAAGATTCAATAAATGCATAGATCTTTGGATAAATAGAAAATCTCACAAAAAGGCATAATCATCAGAACCCTGGCAGGTACTTGACATAAAATATAGGACACATTGCCCAAATAATACTGAGGTATAAACTTGACTTCCCTTCTGTACAATCCAACATACAGAAAGTACGTCCTTTTAAATGTTTATCAGTGTAGATTTCTGGCCCAAAATCTTGCTCAAGACTTTGCCTCAGTGAAATAAATTTTGCTTTATAGGAAGTACATTATGTTTTTATTCACTGAAATGACATCATATTTGTTAAAAAAAAATTGCCTGAATTAATAGCATTCTCAACAAATAAATATTTGGCTAATTTTGTCTGCTTTCCCCCATTAAGTATCACCATAAAATATTTATGTCAGGTTTCTGAGGACCTGTTTTTCTGGTCTTCCTGTTCAAGGAACTGGTCTGCCAGGAAGTCTGGGAGGTGACAGATGAGGGAGGCTTGCGAGCATCCTCACCGAGAGATCAGCAAAGTCAACGGGAAAGTTCCCTTCAGCTTCAAGAGGGCTGGGTGACATATTCTTATGGGAAGCAAACTGTACACCCGTCTCCTCAGGTCACAACACTCAGTGACGCGGTCTTCATTTTAATCATTTGAGCATTTAAATCAGGACATTGCACTAGTAAAGGTCCTAAGAAATCGTACGTGCTCTGCTTTAATAATAAGTCATTAGTTAACCTTTTATAATATTGCCCTGTTGTAAAAGCATATTTTGTACTAGTATTGTACCAAAATACCCTTCATTCATGCTACTCAATGTCTGAAATTTCTGGAGGCTTGTTGCTCTGCAAGGTGGTTTTATATAAAACAAGCCTTCAGGAGAATTCCCAAAACACACTGTAAAGAAAAAAAATCATTGCTAATTTGCAGAATTAAGAAAGAAATAAAGAGTTAAAGAGAGAAATTCACTATTTTGTATTAAGGAAGGACAAACTGCAAGTAAGCAAGTAATATCTACCAGCACAGAGAGACAGAGAGAAGGTGAATATGAGGTAGGATACCAGTGGAAGTTGGGGCCAGCAGAGGTCAGAGAACTATGATGGAGAAAGTCCATAAAGAGTTTTGCAATCTTGAAGTCCCATTTCCAGGCAGATCTTGTCAACTAAATGCAATAAAATCAACAAAGGAGAGAACGGTATGGGAGGCACTGCTAGCAGGCAAAGAAGCGAGAAGAAAGAATACTTGACTCCCTTGAAGAACTGGGAAGAGACATCCACATCATCATTAGAAGAACTTTTCAAAGCTAGAAAGTGCTAAGTTGTAGCTGTACCTGGGGATCTGAGCAACACCACCATACTTAAGATTAGTCATGGGAAGCACTGTGCCACAGGGACAGTTTTCAAAATCACAGTCCTGTCCTGCTCCTCTCTTTTCTCACTATGAAGGTGAAGGATTAGTAGTTTGCTACTTGTCCAGCAGCATATTGTGCTCCATGTGTCTACGGCACACTCTGAAACTGTTCACTTTGGTTGTCTCAGCTCTGCCAAATCCCCATCCATCTGTTCGGGAGAGGTATGCGTGCAGTGCTCTCTTGCTCCTGCATGCCTGGAGGCCTGATCCGAGTAGCATGGATATCTGAAAGGATCCAAACATCCTTGTATTCCTCAGCATGGCATTTTAGTGTAGCTCATATGGCAGAAGACAGATACAAAACTATAGTACAGATAAAATTCTGGCCGTAATCCTAATGTTTTGATAAGCAAGTTTGCCCAAAAGCAAGGCAAGAGCTTTTAATAACATGAAACAAACTGGGTCAAAATCCTTTCTGTGCAGTGCATCTTAGAAGCACGTAGATAAATGTAATTTTGTAATACTGATATCTCCTAAAGATTTGCCTTTATGCCACATAAATGATGGAGGCACCTTTTCAGTTCTCTACAGATTAGTGTTTTCTGTGTCTAGAATGTATACCAGGGGAATGTATGAAACCCGCAATTCATATTTAAGGGTGTCTTTAGCAGCTGTTGGACCAACAGTACATTTGATACTGACCTCAATCAGATCAAGATCTAATTCCTGATATTTCTGCAGGTCAGTGATTATGTGCCATTTTGGAATGCCCTGAATCTAAGAAACTCTTACTCACATAAATTACATGCACAAATCTCCTACCAAAACCAACAAATGAGTTAGAGTTGCAGGATCAGGTTCATGTTCTGGAACTACTTCAAAACATTTTTGTAAAAGGAAATCAAAGTGGGCACAGCAAATGTAAATCTAATGGGATTTAAATATAATTAAAACTGAATACCAAAATTGTGGGTGTATAACCATAATGACAATTCAAGCTTAACAAGAGTAACACAGTAATGAAAGTATTAAAAGCAATAGCCTTTCTCTCTCTCTCAAAGCAAGTGTTTGAAACGATTTAATACAAATCCACTATTTGAACTGAGATTAACAAATATTAGTCTCATTATAAATTTTAATATTATTTGCATAAACTTTATTGAAAGAGGAAGAAAAGGAACAGAGAAATTTGAAATTCACGAGGAAACTGCAAAATAGAATTTAATTTTCTGCTACCTTAGAAGCCTATGTAGGTCACTTTAACTTAAACAGATATCTAAAGGTAGAAAATGGTGAGTTAACATTACAATAAATGGCACTGATTGGGAGGGAGGCTACAAATAAAACAATTAGCTTAATAAACAGATGGAGAAGACACTTAAAATCACTGCCTTTGTCAAATATTCATCATCTTAAGCCTGGTAAGATCCTGTTTATTGAAGCAGAAATACAATTACTAGTGAAAAAGTAAAATAAAATTTATATTAGATATGCGTTAACTTATTAAAGCAGAACTACAGTACACAAATGAAAGTAAAGCAGAATAAAAACCCCAGCATCTATGTTTCTCTCTCTGGGAATTCAAAGGCTGGCAACAGATTACCAAGGCAGAATTCAGTTATTTTCCACTATTCTCCCTCTCCCCAAGCTCTGCCTTCTCTGCATCTATTCCTGTTTCAAAAATTTTTCAAAGGCATTGAATGAGAAACTCGCACATTCAGCCGTGCTTCCTGTCAGGAGGGATATCACAATGGGAGACAAAATTGAGCAAGGTTATCTCTCCACGGGAATGAAACTGCAGTTCTCCAGGCTTGATGAGGAAATGCTGAACGAAATGCAGGATTCTCAACTAATAATGATATATGCAACTTATTAAAAACTGTCTGTAAGGTCTGAATGTGCCCTGGAGCATAGTTTGTCCCTGGATGGATGTGGTACACTTTCTTGGGAGTTAGAAATGCAATGAACTCAGCTATTAAGATCGAGAAAAAAAACCCCTTTCCTTAATAAACAGTTAAGTCAGCAGTTCACACAGTCCCAGTGCCTCAGGAAGGGGAACAAGACAACAGTGCCACAGGAACTCACTCCCACTGCTGCCTGAAGATTGCTCCAGCGGAGTCTAGTCTGGAGGTACACTAAAATATACAGTGCAAATGGAGCTTTGCCTGTGACAAGTTATGTTATTTACTTAATTTCTTTTTTTTTTTTTTGTGAAGGAGGACCTACAAGAGTGTCAGAGGATAATGAGTTTGGACTCCACTGATTTTTCTGGACCTAAGCTTTGCTCTGTTTGTAGGACAGGGTAGGTAAAATGAAGTTATAATATCCATAGAGTTTATCAGACACATTTTCTTTTTTGGTGTATTCCAATGTATTCCAATACCAGGTGGTAAGGTACAGCACCAAATAGCACCTATTTTAGTAGGCATTCAGATCACTCACCGTCGTGAATAGAGGAGTGAACCATACCCATACAGAGATAACTAACACCCCATTATTTGGTCCACAATGCATAATTTAAAATGGAAATCGTCCCTCACAGTGCTTCAGAGAGGAGCACTTTAAAGGAAAATAGACAGAGAAAGACACAGATAAATACACAGAGAAAGGAAAATATAGTTTTTAAGGTGCTTTCCAAATAATATCAAATTACAAAGGGTTTTTTGATCAGTTCTAGAAGAATGAAGGGTTACGTTGAGTTTAATCAGCTATTGGAATAATCTCCCTAGGAAGGTGGTGGATTCCTCAACACTGGACAATTTTAAAATGCAAGTGGAAAGGATGTTGGGCCGTCTTGTCTAGATGGTGCTTTTGCCAAGAAAGTTTGGACCAGATGATCCTTGAGGCCTCCTAAAACCTGGTATTCTATGAGTAATCAATATTTTTGAGATATAGTTCCACAGAATCTAAGAATTTAAACAGGATTTTGTGCAGCTGAGACATTCCTCCACCAATATTCAAACTAGACAGTTGATCATATCTCTTAGATGAAATATAACTTCTCCAAAAACAGACCTGCATTAAAAGAGCATCAAATTCTGCCCTTGAAGTTTATTTACAGATGGGCCATTTACCAGAGGAAAAAACTGGACTATTATTGTGAAGAAAAACTTATTTCTGCACCTGAAGAGATCAAAAGAAGTAGTACCGTATCTTTGACTGCAATGTAACTGGTCGCATTTTTGCCAACAATCCAAGAACCTAATAATAAAGGTTAATTATAGAGGCAACTCTGAAGATAATGCTCTCTGCAAGGAAAACTATTGCAATGTGCAGTGAGGACTCAGCCAGGATGACTTCAACTCCCCTTGGGAATCTAAACCCAGCAGGCGTCTACTTCTGCCTTCTCACGTTCGCACTGTTGGGAGGAACTGGACATGGGATGCCAGTGTAAGGTGTCCACACCCTTGTGAATTCCCATGCTGCTCTTCCATTCACGCATTTCCCCAGGCAGACAAGTTATCAGGAAATGCAATTTGCTCATGATTAAAGAACGAGTTCTCTTGATTACAAGCTAAAAAGGAATAGGAGAAAGTCTATAAAGAAATCCATACTGTACTTCATTAACTCCCATGTAGGCAGTTCACATAAATGAACATATTTAAGAAATAACCAGTATTGGTTAAGCAACTTTAAAAAGAGCAAGGGTTGCATCCTTACAAGTGCCTTTTTTAACAGGACTTCTTTATGCAAGCCTTGGACCAAAGCAAGGATTCAGCTATGAAACAACATACTATTTAAATCTATGACAGAGCAACATGCTACTTTTACTGAGCATAGCGATCTATTTAGCATGCAGCATAATAACCAGAAGTAATGAAATGTGTCTTTACATGACAATCCTGATGTCCACCACAAACATCCATTAACTGGATACAGCAACACCCCATCGACAGGTTAATTGAAACAATGATGAATGACATGACCCAGGACATGCTGAGAATCACTCATAGACTTAGAAGTAGATTGAGACAGTTCCAGTTCCTAGTCCGTAACTTTAACCACTTCCTCTCTCTTAGTTATAAATGAAAAAGATTAAGACTCCTTTCCTGGTTTTGTAATGCCTTGCCCAAATTCCTTGCTTCAGACGGCTGATGTACACATCCCTCATGTACTCATCCCTTGCCTTACTTCATGACCAGCTTGCCTGTTTGGCTGAAAATCTGCAGTCTGGAAGTTTGTGGTAAAAGAAAACAGCATGTGCCCTCCTGTCTCTGTTGGTCATGGTTTGTGTGACTCAGTGGATTTCTTTTTTGAATATTATAATCTTTACCGAGTGTTTCAGCAATATCAAAAGTTTAGTTGCTTTAGGAGGCAGCAGGAATGGCAGGGTTTCAGGGCAGGTCAGTTGCCGGCTACTTGTTACTGAGTGACTCTAACTGGAATGTTCGCCTCAGAATTTTAAAGGCAATAACCTTTGGGGATATTTGCATAGCTAGTTTAGTTTAGGTATATCCTTGCTTATTAGATCTTCTAAGGAATTAACATTCATATGCTTATTTTCCTGAGACTAACTTTAAATCCTTTAAGCCTCTAGGAAGTAGTTTGTTTCTACCATTTAATTGCTATCTTTCATGTGATGTGACAGGGCTTTCTGATGATCACATAAAGTTTGACACGTAAGTGTTCAGATAGTTGGAACACTGTTTTTGATCTGCTGTTTTTACCTGGAGGACAATGCCTGAGCTTCACTGTCCTAAGGGAAAAAAAAAAAAAAGAAAAGAAAAACAACCTTGAAATTCTTAAGCTCTAAATTTCTCAGTGGCCAAGTGACATGTAACTATTTTCTGAAGAAGTAATAAAAATATTCTAATCTTACATACATCATCACACATACTTGAAAAACACTCTGTGTGTCAACCTTTGAAGGCCTACGGAAAGATCTCTGTTATTCATGCTATTTTAAGCTCTATGTACCTTCCAATCCTTTATACAGAAAGCTTAATGGCTGTGGATTATTTGCCTCATTGGGTATGGTGCTAGGAAATAAAACAATGGGAAATATTCTTTATAATGCTCTCTTATATCGAACTTCCACTTTGTTGAAGTATTAAAACATGCTGCAAGGAAAATTAAACCTCAGAAAGAAATGGCAGGTGTATTTATAAATGCAAAAGACGAACTAAAGGTACTATTTCTCTTGGTTTGCAGTGGTTACACTGTAAGTGCTCTTCACTATCAGCTGACCACTCTACCTATCCCACAGCTTTTCATTCACTTCCAATACTGGGCAGCAGCCTAATAACAGAAATTGGGTGCATGTGAGAGGTGACGTTAAAGAAAAGAAAGAAATCACATGACTGGAAAAAATAAATAAGAGAATCATTGTTGTAATCAGTATTTTAAGAATGGTACTGAGTTGCATATTATATTTTTTATGTGTAATTGCAGTATTACAATATATGTTTTACTGCTAAAATTACTGGTTTACGATTAAGTTAACTTCCATCCAGCAGTTTGTGTTGGCAAATTTGAAGGCACTAATAATTAGAAAATTCAAAATATTAATGGAACAAAAGCTGTATCTTAGGTCTATCACGTTAAAAATTTAGCTTTAATCTCTTTGGCAGTTAGTATAGATTGTGAATGACAACATAAGGGCAAAATTAATGGCAAGTCTTGATTTGGAGACACTTGAAACAACTTCTCTGATGTATTTCTTCCTGTGATATTCCCAGGATCTTCAGAAAGCAGACTAGATCGTTTAGGGGTTGGGGAGCACCTAGACTTTTACATGTTGTACAGCCTTATATACCAATCACAGCCAGAGAGACGTAATTACTCTTTCCTTCTGGCTAAGGCTGGTAGAAGTATAACGATTTCCCACTTTTTGCTACAGGTTTATCCCAGTAGGAAATTGTGCTAGGTTCTGCACTCAGCTGTCAACCAATGACAAGCTGCTAAGCAGGGCAGTCACACCTCTGCCACATACGTCTGCCCCAGTGAGGGGGTAAAATGGCTGTAATTCAGAAATACTGCCGTAGGTCAACACTGAATGAATCTGCATCATTCAGTAAAACTGATAAGTTCATTGAAAATATAATACCTTAAACCCTGGTTAGCACATCTGATGATGGCCTCGTCAATAATACAGCAAAAACACTTCAGGGATTTACGGTGCCAAGAACTGATAATATCCTTTTTTAGATGTAAAGGTGGCAAGAAAGTGCCATCAGAGATCTAGGAAGAACGATAGGGATTTGGACTTGCTTGCTTCTTCCAGAAGATAAGGTTACTTCTTTCCCAGCACTTTTACCTTTCATCTTTAAAATAAATTAATATTTTTAAAGGCCAAACTCGTGGTTTCATTTTTCACTTTGACAGCTCCTTAAATGCAGATAGATTTTGCATCATATAGAGTATTTCCTCTGTTTTAGTTTAGTCATCTTTTGTTCTAGTGCCATACAACAAACCACTGACTTTTCAAGTGACCCTGTAAGAACACAAGATCAGAAAACAAAGCTATCCCAGCTGGACAAGATCATCGCCTTTCCACCTTGAGGAAGCTGCCTTTTGTTCTTATTTTCTTCCTTTCCAGCAGCTCCTTTTTAATCTTTTCTACCAAGAGATTTAATAACTCAGGATCCTTTTGCAAAATTCTGGTGAAATTTATAATAGTGAAATTTCTTAGCTCTTAAGTTCATGACACGAACTTAAGGTGACGTGAAAAACAAGCTGCTTGTTTCAGCCACGTCCTTTCACTTTTTCCTATTTGCTAGTTGTTTCTCAAGGTTTTGCTATGCCGAAAGGAAACACCACACACTGAGACTTAAGTAAAAATAAAATCAGCTGAATCTGGCACAATGTGTAAACACAGATTCCAGTAGATGAACCCATCATATAAGTCAAGACAGAGTGTCCATGAGTTGTAGGTGCACATCACCTCAAAGATAAGCACGCTTACATGCATCAGCCCAGAGAAGCTTGAAAATACTGCCTAGATAATAGCTTTGATATTTTTAAGAGAATATTATTTTATTTGCCACTGAAAAGGATATCTTGTTTTCATTTTGAGAAAGAGCATGCTGTTTTAAAAGCCTTTTTGCCTTCCAACTGCCTGGTTGACCCTTGTGAGCCCAGGGGAAGCTTTAAGAATTGATGAAAGATAACACAACCCTGTTGAGGTATTGAACTTCCACTTGTTTTTCTAGAGCTCTAGGTAAGGATTCTGCTTCCCCAAAGATGAAAAGACTGTTTATAAGAAACTTGTCTATATAGTGCATACAAAAGCGCAATAGAGGTGACAGCTCTAAATGCGCTGACTATGCAGAATACAATTTCTTGGTCTAGAAACTTGCTCTAAGTACTGTAATTTTGATTTTTAATTAGCTATTAAATTATAATATGTGGTTTACTAAACAATGATTAAAAATTAATTTTTATTAATGTTGTGAATATTAATCCATTCCAGGTTCACTTGTTTTCTATAATTCTTATAAAGCAATGCATTACTGCTCTTCTAAAATATTTTTGTGTAATGTTTCCTCCTAGAGGGACTGGAAAAGGCCCCTGTATGTATCCAACAGTTCTCAGTGTGATTTATTTTTGAGAAACTAACACCATATGGGCTCTAACGGTGTGCACTATAATGGTATTGGGCACCGGCTTATTTTTCTATGCTGTTTTGTAGACACTGAGGACATGAGGTGAATGTAAAACCTGACTGTGAGGTGTCAAAGTGATGGAGTATTAGAGGAAAAATTCTCAAACTGATGACTGACTAGGGATGTGATGTCCTATAGACATTTTACATTTTATAATGAAACCATAATATGAGCATACATTATTCTGTGTCTTCATTAGAAATTTAAACAAGCTGTAACAACACAAAGCATAGGCCACAACGTGCACAGCAAAGCTCAGTGGGTGATTTATTATCATCTTAAATAGAAGCAGAATCAGACTTGACACTGCAAACTTTGATTCACTTGCATCAAGACAACTGTATGCCACTAATTCTGACATTAAGTAACACTGAGAATATAAATTAGTAGTGGAACAATATTTTCCAACTGCTTCAACTTATTCTAAAGCAACAGGCATGTCATGACAAGATAGAAATTAATTTAAAAATTCCAAAAATATCAGGCCAGCGTCTGATGTATCAATTGCAAAGTCATTCAGTGACATTATGTAGCTAAAGGGCTAGAATTTTATACTGCCAGAATAAACAAAATACAAATCAACTGATCTGAGATGCAGCACTGAAAAATTTATGTAGCAGCAGGAATAAAATGAAGCACGAAGTATTTAAATGTTTCCCCAGGTCACAGAGCAAATTTGTGTCAGCAGATGATTCTAATATCCTCACTCCCAGGACAAAGCTATAACTGCAAATCTACGCATCTCGGAATAGCTTCTGATTCCTAATACAAACCAGCCTTTTATTTAGGAAAGACATTAAGTCCTTTACCTTAACCTACATGGAGATGAAATCAAAGCATGGATATTGGCAGTCTCGGTTTATATTTGGGAATAGGAGGATGAGCAGGAAAATATCTCTTTAAGGTATTGTCATATAATCACTGCAGTGAACACACAGCTCAGATATTAACTGAAGACTACAAACAAAAAGAAGATGGAAATTTCTCTTTCAGCAATGGGCACCTTTTCAACTGCTGCTGAACACTGTGCTTGGAAACACAGAATTACAACACAGGTAACACAGGTAGGATGCAGCAGGGAAGACTGGCATCAGGCACAGACGCCAAGGTTGAAAATCTCTTGATGCGTCTGTAACTTTGCAACATTAACACAGGAAAGTAAATAAATCAGATGAGGTTACCTCTCTCACAGGCTGCTTGTGCAGCCAACCTGCACATCTGGGCAGACCTGTCCATTGCCACCAAAGTACAGTAGCCACTTTCAGGAAAACTTGTGTAATGAGGGGCTATTTGGCTTAGACTAATACCTGTCTTTTGTGACAAGTGACCTCACACTTTGGCACTGGCAATAAGTGAACAGGCAGTTCCAGATATACTGACAATTTTTTGAGACTGGAACTGATTGAAAAGTCTGTCTATCCTGACTTCCATGACAGGTCAAATGATGTTCCCCAGTTCATGCAAAGCTGAGTGCTCTGGATTGTATTCGGTTTTAAAGTTCTTAGAATTTGATTCTGTCAACCTTCATTACATATTGAGTAACAGGCGCTCTCTTTTCTTCTTGGGAGGGAGAAAACCCCACATTTGTATAAGAGTCAAGCATTAAGAGTTGAAGAGATCCACAAAATAGATTGAACTATAACTGAAAATAGCAAACTTATGCTTTAAAATAGTATTCCCTTTCACATTTGTGCATCTGAATTACAAAACACTGCCACCTCATTCCATCAATCTCCTTCCCCTTTTTTCTCGCCTTCTACCTGAACTCAGTAATACGTGTCACTGTCTCCTCTGATAATAAATTCCTCTGATTTACTTTCTCTTAATTTATTCACTTTTAAAAAGGGCACAATAAACAATAATGGCTATCTGAAGTCCAAAACTGAGGATAATGAAAATTCAGCCACCAGCAGTGCAAACTGCAGTCTATCACTGACCTAATGATGAAAGATTGTTTAAACATGATAAACCTCTTGCTAGGAGTTAAAGTTAAGATTAAATAAATATAAAGCCTGCCTCATTTAACTCATTTGGTCTATCACTTAGTTTGTTATGTGAGAAATAAATTAAACATTTCATGATTTATGCTGTCAGGAATTCCTTCACGTTACGCATACCTGTGCACTCCTCACTCTGCTGGCACAAGTGTTAAGCCTGCGCTCATCAGATTAGTCTGTATTTACCATCAACCTTTAGGGGAAAGGGGAGAGGTTCAGTAACATCCGCATACAGGCAAAACATCTTGGTAGACAGTACACTACAGCCATGGCTTCCACAGGAGCACCTTTTACACCACCACAAAATTATGATTTCTTTTTTTTTTAATATATACCACCACAGTCATAAACACTTTGCAAAAGAACTGAACATCCAACTACCACTAAACTCCATTGGCTTATGCAGCCTTCACGGCAGAACTTGACACTGATTATTGATCCTGGCCTGAATATTGTTCCTGTCTCTGCTGGCACTGGTGCTATTTTGGGAAAAATCTGCTTTTCTGCTCTAAGACCTACCAATGAGTCTGATTCACCAAAACACCCTGCAGCACAGCTGACAACAACGGAGCCCAGCACAAACAGTGATCCCAGAGTGTGCTATTATGTGAGAAAGTGCAGCAGAGGAAGAGGTGTTGGTTAGCATCCTGTAAGGACTAGGGCTGTAATACAGCTCTCCGTTGGACCTAATCAGCCCTGCCTGTCAGCAGAGCTAATCAGTGGTGGTTCACCAATGTGTTAGTACAGCTACACTGTTTCCAGTCTCAGCATTAACTTGCTCGTTGCTAGCTCCAAGCTGCATGATGCTTCAGCCGCATCGCCCCTACTCTGGCTATTCGACTAGAATGCAATTGCCAACTCACAGAAATTCACCTCTTATTTTTTATTTTTCCTCTCTCTTGCCCTTCTAAGTATTTTGCCCTAGAGAGGCTTTACAAAAGGTGACTGAACAAGTTGATTATAAGTGGACAAAAATGTACTCAAGAAAAATAAAAGCAGCTTCTCAAAACCCACATACAACCACAGGCCTGGAGTTCATCTCCTGAGGTGACTGTATAATGCAATCTTATCTCAGGCTGTCTTGACTTCCTAAACTTGCCAGCAGAAGTCGACTTCAGGTTACTACTTTAGCTCATTCATCTGACACAATTCCCTCTCTGCCCTGCTCCTGCTGTATACCTTTGACTCAGTTAGGAAGTGCAACTTACCATTAGTGGTGTCTTAGTGGCTCTCCAAATGAGCTGTAGCTGGGCTGGGCAATATCTAACATCAGGGACTGTCAGTCGCTACTTTATTGCATCATGGATTCAGAATTTCTTGTTGGTAAATCATCTGCTGCAATATACTTCAAACAAATAAAAAATATGCTTGAAGTAAGAAATAGGAAAAACAGGTGGAGAAATGGGGAGTAAGTTGGTATTTTTCCACCCTACCAGCAGATACCAATCTACCATGGTCAGATTAGCTTCCGTTCTCGACTGTTATTTATCACTTTGCTACCTAAACAGGGAAAAAAAAAATAAAATCCCTTTACTATAAAATATGGATGGAAAAACTGGCTGCTACAAGGATTAGAAGACTGAGTGATGTGAAGGCCTATATATATACAGGGCATCCAGAACTCATAGCACCTCCAGGAAGAGAAGAGTGGTCAAAGCTAGAAGTACCTTTTCTCCCTTTCTGGTTTCTCCTCCTGTTATTTGGAGGAAGTTGGCAAGAAAAAGCTAATAATTTGTTTGCTAAGAATTCTCTTATAAGAACAAGACTTAGGACTAAGTGCAGAGAGCCACAGGGGTCTTTTAAAAATTGGTAAAAAAGACAAAAAAACACCATAAAGCAGACATTAAAGAGGACTTTTAGCACTTGTGCAAATATACAAACGAGTTCTCATCAAAAGCACAAGACAAACACTGTGCAATATTCCATGCAGTTTAGCTGCTATAATTCTGTGCTTACAAGCAGCCTTTCTGCACGTCATCCCTAACATCTCTCTAAAGACAAACAATAACCTTTCCCTTGGTGCTACAAGGTACTGGCTTCCTGACACAGAAAATTCTGTATGACTGTAAGGCAATTACACATAAATTATTTTAGTGAAACAGAAGCCAAATCTGAAGCCTGACATGCAGAAAAGAGCGTGTGTGGGAGATCAGAGAGGAGACAAAGACTTAAAACTAGTGCATTAACTTACTGAACTTTCTATCGCTTACTCTCACGTCCCACTCGATTTAAATGATTTTCTATTGAATTGCTCAGCAGTGCCTCCCCATTATGGTCTGAATATGTATAGACACAGCAGGTGGTTTAAAAATAGCTGCAAGTGCCTCTGAAAAAAAGTATGTGGAATATATTAGGTTGTTTAGAGAGAATTTTAATGACACCTACAGCAATTTACAGTTGACAAATTTTTATGTTTTTGTGGTGCAGAAATACCCAAAATGAATTATCTTGTTTATCACTGGGAAAAGGACAGTAATGAAACATGCTAATTTGGAATGCAAAATTAAATTCCAGTCAAGGCAGTACTCAAACAGGTGCCATCTGAATTACATTTGTTACACCTTGGAATAACATTTTCCAATATTAGCGGCAGAAAGGTACCACAGGAATGTCCAAATATATTCAAGTGAGCTCTGCACAGGAGTACTGCTGCAAAAGCCTGGATGCATGCTTTAGACTGCCTTCTTTAGACTCACATCTCAGCAGGCTCATTACACATTAAAAGGAGTTTTCTTTATGGAATTGCTGTGTCACCAAATAAAAATCTACACATTCCCAAAACTAGATCCTCTACTTATATATCATAATAATAATGACCTCTTCCTACAATACATTTTATGGCATAAACTAAAAAAAAAAAAATTTAAAAAGGATCCTCAAAAAATAATTTATATTCTCACAGTAGTGTTAAATACTGTTTTGGAATATTTCTGTATGGACTTATGATGCTACCTTTTGCTAGCAGTAATTTAGAAATACTATTCTACTTCTCAGGTCTTTGATTAGGAACTCACAGATTTAATTCCAAGGAACTGCAGTGTTAAATCGTCTTATGAGAAGGTGATGTGTCACTCTGTTGAGACACATTTATTGCTTTGGATCTGCAGTCCCTCCTGTGGCCACCAATCATCATTTCTAATTATCACTTCAAATCATACAAAGTCTATCCCCTGCTATGCACAGAAGGCAGGTGGGTGAGTGGAAATCGATTATAAAAACAGGCCTCCAGGGAACGAGAATTACACTATGCTATTCTTGGTTTTCAAAAAGTAGCACTGTTAGTTACAGCCCCTCTTCTACAATAACTTAAAAGCTTCAGGGGCATCCCTATGACATGACTAACCACCTGTCAGCAAGAGGTGGTTGTTAGAGCACAGAAAGAAGAAAGTATGTGTTTCAAAGTAGTAAAAAAGTAGAAGAGCTCCAGTTACTACTACAGGATGACATACATGACAAAATGCCTCTGGGACAGCACCATTGTATATCTATCAAGCAATCCTGAAAAAAATGTTGAGGATAACAGTTCACGTAGCACTTGAAATGAGGGTCTCAATATCAGAAGGTCAGACCAAAATTCACTGTTTGGCACAAGACTGAACATATTTGATAAAGCTAAGCTAGGCAACTAGGAAATACACGATAACTCTAGTTAAGAAACAAGCAGAAACTTCTCCTGTATCAGCGTATATTACTGTCTATCTTAATCCACTTTATTAACTCTCATTTAGTATCTAGAGCAGGCTCTTATGCTTTCTCCTATGCAGCACCTGGCCACACGAGGCAATACTTAGTATATCTAGGACGAAGTTTCAGTATCCTTTTTCACCATCCTCTTCAGCCTCCCCTAAAATCTGGTCTTCTGGGATGCTACAACTGTTGTCCATCATGCTGACAAAGTCCAGGGTTTCCCCTGCATCTATATTTCCCATTGTCTCTGCTGTTCCTATATGCTTATCATAATTTCTTAAAAGAAAGATTAAGGAGTTTTTATATTGTATTCATACAGTTGTCTGATATGTTGGGGTCCTGATCCAAGACTGAGATTCCTATACACTAGGAACAGTAACAGTAAAACAGTCCCAAAAGTGGAAGAATGACCTATGACAAGGTCCAGGTAGGACACGGCAATAAAAGGACTATTTAGATATGCCTCTTGGCCATAATGGAGGTTGAGACTGGACAATACGATTTGCCTTTGCTAGTCATCAGTTAAAAGAGAGTGCCTTCTGAAGGTGTCTCCTGTTGTGCAGCTGGATATATGAGCCTGACTAACGAAGCTCTGCTGCTGGCTTTGAGCCCTTTAGGAACATGCATTTGAATACAGCACAGCTGGCTAGGATGGAGCAGCTAAGCTCCATGCAGTGATATGCTGGAAAGGTTTCTTAGTTTAATAATGGTTAATACCGCACAGAAGTGAGATGAAATAAATCTTACATTGCTCTTTAATTTATTAATTTTTGCATAAAGCCTCATTACAAAAAGTGCTAGAATGTTTTTTGCCTGAAATGCTAGAGTAGTGCAATACAAGGAAAGCTGCATGGATCTTTCATGTAAACAAAGCTATTCCCCTACATGCACCAAAAAGTGTAAGTAACCCATTTCTCAGTAAAGACATCGGAGGACACAGAAAGAACTGTCTCGGTTGTAGACATGATAACAGCAATATTGCAAGTCAATAGTACGCTCTATCTTCAACAGACAGTTACAAAACCAGTCTTTTAGTCTACAAGTTTTGTACCAAAGAGAAAAGGGAGACAGATGGTGAGCAGGAAAAGATGAACAAGTATGGCATTTTACTTTTTATAGGTCAGGGATGGAGACAGGATAAGAAAATAAGGCTATTTTAATATTTCTTGGAAAATCTGAATCCTCCACCCTCTTTTAAGGACAGAATTAAAATAACAAGACCTTCTGGCTGGGAAGCAAAAAAAAAAAAAAGGACAGAAGAGGAAAAGAATGCCATTTCAGAGTTTCTTCTGAACCCTGAAGGAGAAAAATCACCAAACAAAAATCCAGGAATCTAATCTGGAAAGCAAACTGAACCCATGAAAATGAATTTGGATTAGGGATGGACATGGTGTAGAGAAGCAGGTGCTCTTTGCACACTGTCTTTACCCAGGGACGTGACAAGATCCCAAGTCAGTCAGGCATCAAGGCAGAGAAAAATAATCAATCGCTGAACTGTATCATACTAGAATATCAACTGTAGCAGTTAGAGTAAGGCTTGGAATGTGTGGTGGGTGGGTAGTTAGAGGCTTTTCGTTTTTAAAAGAGAAAATGCAGTTTTGGTGAGTGAAACGGATTTTAAAAAAAGCTTGAAAAAAGAGAAAGTTCTCCCCCTGAGCACTGTGCACTCTTGGTGGGGATCAATTTTGCTCTCCCTGTAGCAACTTTCACTGCCTTCTCTATCTGTACCAAACTCACACAGACCTCCTAGGAATTCTCTTTTTCTTCGTAACCACTGAGGCTTGGCTGGATATTTGCTCTCTGCTTGATCTTTTTGGGTGTCTCCTGTTGTTTCCTGCGTGAGAGGCTCTCCGCTTGCTGTGCTTCTCTTATGCCTGCACTCCTGGTACCTCCGTTCCCAAATGAACACACTTTATTGCTCTCCCAGAGAAAGAAAAAACCTCCTGTCAGTGCTCTCCTCCTGTGGCTGCATTTCTCCACCCCACATTCCCTGGATCACAATGTGCAGGAAACAAGACAAAGCAATTAGCTGCCAATCTACTACATTAACAAATCATACTGTTGCCACCCAGGAATAAGCAAATACAGCAGAAATACCTCCTGTCCCAAGAACCTTAAGAAAGCTGAAAAAAGGAATGAAGAACGAGAAAGAAGAAAAAAAAAGTCAGCGTCAGGGTGAAAAGCAAAGTGTGTTAAAGCTGATGAGCAGTCGTGAAGCCACCAGTGATCTTTCTGAATTCCTTTCAAGTACACCTTAATGTGCTGATCACGTTTACCTTGAACATGTGATGGCAAGAAATAAGTATGCCAGTCGTTTCAAGAAACATTGTTCCATTTTTACTGTAGGAAACTACCAGGACCTCCAAAGTATAAGACACAATCTTTGTTCTCATTAGAACCAGTCTGTATTTTATTATTAAACAGACTTTTAATCAGAAAACACTGGTCTTTCAAGACCATAATTTTTAATCGAAAAGCATCAGTTGTAATGAAATATGTATCAAGAAAAATTTTCAACACCAATACAGTCTCATTAAAAACAGACGTGAAGTTCAAGTCCCTGTATGGAAGGCAGAGTAAGAGCTTTCCAGATGAATATTTTAACCATGGCGCTGTTGGCTTTCAATTTTTAAGAGTCTCTAATTCATCCTTATTCTGATTCAGGTAATAGTTGAAAACTAAACAGGACAGGAAAGATGTGCTCTGTCCTAGTCTACACTTTTCTTAAAATTTCTAATCCAAAATTCCTTCTTCTTTTCCTAATTGAAGCTCCAACTATAAAGCTTCCAGTAAGATTCAAATCTTAAAAGCTACAGCAGGACCCCTTGCATTCTGATGAGGTTCTTTAAACAGAAGAGTCCAACATAAATCACACGTTAAGTCACTATACGGCCAGATGGAACCCATTTGTATAGTGCTTGGAAGACAGGGACCTTCATTTCATTTGAGTATTGCTTCTTATTAGTTACAGGTCATTCAGTCACAAGATGTTTCTAACACCTAACACAAACCAATTACGACAGCACATTCTGTGCAAGGATGACAGTGTTACAATCTCGCTGCTGAGTGGCAAGCATTGCTAAAGGGGCTCTGATTAATATGCAACCCAGCCTGATTCGGTTTGTGCATAGCAGAGCAGCCCTTGTTTCAGCACGCGGAAAGTAGGATGCAATCTCCTGAGCAGTTCTTATTTTTGAAAGTGACAGAAGTGTACTGCGCTCCGAAAGGAAGAACACAGACGGACTCTATTCTGTTTGATGTGCTGTCTTACGTCTGTTTTTACTGCATTTAAAAATTCCATTTCATTATGTTCATAAAAGCTGAATCTATCACGCTGCTGAGCCTAACAGCTGTGTTGCATATAGATATTGATACCCACAGGCAAAACGCTTTTATGGGACATCTCTTGGGATCAGACAGGGAAGTTCCAAATGTTTCAACTAAGCAGCACTTGGGATGAGAAATAAATATTTGAGACATAGAGACATGTACTCAGACTTCTCACTTTTGATTTCTAAATAAAGTCTATAAAATATGTAGCTATGCCTAGAATCAAATGCCTTGTACCACACACACTGAAACTTACTACCTGCCTTTTAGAGCAATAACATCATCTGTTTAAGCAGACAGCTTAACCTATGTCCGTACCAGTGATACAGAAGACTAGGTTTAGTATTTATTACCCCTCCAATCCCACACTTAAAGCAACCACAACTGTTGATGCCTAATGCACATGGAACTATTTCCATGGGATTTCTAACCCAGCTAATGCAGGAGCCGTCTAAAACAGCACAAGCTTTCTCTTGTGAGGTTTCAAACCCAATTTTCTACTTCTGGAAACTCATTTTCAAAATGGTGGCCTAACTTATGCAGATGCCATTTTTACTGTCAAACAAATGGGAAATATACTCCAAAGTATTGAGCTTGTCATTGCTGTTGACTTATTGCATAGCCTAAGTACAAAGCTGAACTGTACAAGTATAAAATAATGCAAGTAGTCACTCATGTTTTTCCATATTAATCACAACATTAAACATCTGTAAGGCATTTAAAAAGGGAAAGTGAACACTCATAGGGTCTAATTTAGAAAACTGTGTAAGTATAGTTACGTTCCATTTTACTTGTATATTGGGTTTTTTTAATAGCGATTTAAGTAAATATTATTAATTCAAATTTCCTAACTGATCTTGGCCTAGACATTCAATATTTCCATGCTTCATCCTTCACCTTCCTCGTCTATGGAAATGGTGTAATAATAATTACTTCTGCTCTCAGAGGCACTGAAAGGTTTTTTCACTATGAGGCAAACACCTGGGAGATCTTGAATGAGAGGGGCCACAAAGAGCAGAATAATTTGTAAGCAGACAGTCACCAGCACTGAAAAGGAGTTGGGATTTCAGCTTTGCTGCTCTTTTTGTCCTTTCCTGTTAGTTTTAGTGGTTATTTCTTTCATAATGGATTGCTGCAGCAAAGGACTGAAATGAGTAATAAGAGTAATTTGCTGTTTTCACTGCAAGACAATACAAGTTATATTTTCAGTGTCTAGCAGAAAGCATCGCAGGGAGAGCACACACAGAGATCTGGCCCTAAGCGAATCCAAGGGAAGGTTAAAGGAAAATGCCAAGCCTGTGAGTAGCTCGCTCATTCAAAGAGAGACAGGCAGCAAAGTTCAAAACCTCAAGAGGGTGAGGGCAGGGAAAAGCGTGACTCCAGGCTATGCGATTGCAGGGCGAGGGCATCAAGGAGGTCATGGCTGGAGAGAAGCGGAGAACGACTGTATGCAGGAGGCTAACAAGGTTGGGAAAGTCCCCAGAAAGGGTCTAAACAATAGGCACTATTTTGAACTAAGTGCTATTGCAGAGCACTGGAAACTGATAAGGTGTCGCTGTCCTGCCTCCCTCACAGTAATCAAAAAATCAGGTTTCCTCAATAAGATCCAAATCTGGTTTCAACATGCATCTTTAACCTGTGTAAATCTAGTTTGCATTTCAGCTGCCACATGCTCGTGAGTTCAGTTACCACGGAAAGACAAAGTGACTGGCTGGCGTCCCTGGGTGACCCAGGGAGACTCAGAAAGCACAAAACCCACCAGGACAGCACGGGTTTCGCACTCCTTTGAATGCCAACATGGTTAGAGCTGACACCAGTGGAAGCACCGTATGGCTTGCAGGGGAAAGAATCAACTGGATTCTTCTAGCATTATCACCCTCAACGCATTCGGAGTTTATGCTGCTGTGGGGTCCCTGTTTAAAAGGTTTTTTTTCTCTTGCCCCCTTCCTGCCCCCATTAGTGGCCAAATACCTGCAAGTGTGCTATTTCTCATATTTCAGCTCAAGAACTGTAGCCCAAACTTATTCCTCTACTCTTCTGATCATTAACCTCTGTTCTGGGGGTTTTAGAAACTGCAGTAGAATAAAGCTCTGCTTTTTGTTGAGCTAACGTCTGGGAATGAGCTACTTCACAAACCAAATGTTTTGGCATGGTTGTAACTGATGATGTGACGTTTATTTTAATTTTGCATAAAATTTTGCCTGTTGCAACTAAATACCTTTAAAATAAATTGCTAATGATGGTATTAATAGTTATATAATTCATACTAAAGAAGTACTACTGATGAAAAGAATATGCATAACTTTAGCTCAATTAAAGTATTTTTACATTGTTGAGACATTAAAAATCAGTATCAATGAATAAGAAGTAATGTATCTAGATGAAAGTCAACTGTTCTGATTCAGACACAGGCATTAGTTAAAGCAAATTAGCAGTGTCTACTGTGATGAAACATGTGCTTCTTACAGCTAACGACTGACTTTGTCTTCCACTTGAAATACCTCTATAATGTAGGGTCAGTACAGAGAATGGCCACGCAAGGAAGGTGAGCAGCTTCTTATTAATAGCGTTTGAAGTTCTAGGTCATGAGAATTGTTTCAAAGACATTAGAACTATTTCTAGACTACTGTATGAGAGTCAAAACACCCTTTGGAAAACTCCATGTTCAGCATAAAATCTATCTTTAACTTAATTTCATAGACTGTAAAACATTTAAAATTTCTTTCTCGTATTAAAAATTTTACAGAACTTGATTAACTTAACAACACTCTAAAAATGTGGTCCATAAAAGCCTCTACATGGGTCAAACATAAATTTTGTAAATATTTTACTGAGGAGCTTAAATTAATGTTATATTGAAGTCAGACCCTTAAACAACAAACTGGTTTTACACATTTACAAAATACCGCTAGGTAAAACAAGTACCAACACGTAAAACACGTGCTGTGATCATATTTCTGTATGAATAAAGTACATTTTTCCTGTTCACACGCTAGATTTTGATTTCATTACACTAGTGTAAATCCAATTTAAATAGTGTTAAAAGACTTCAAAGGCTTAAAGTGTATGTGAAAGCATGAATTATGTAAAGTATCCCCTAGGTGGAGCAAGTTAGCAAGGGCCATGCATACGCGGGCATGGACGTTCAACTGTGCTGCCACACAGCTGCACAAACGATTACTCCATAACCAAATTTTTATGAAGGACAATCATTTTGCAGTCCTTAAGCAAGCACGTGACTGATCATATTTAGTGTTGGTCTGCTAGAAAAATCCTCAGCACATTTCTGTGCTGAAAATGGGTAAAGATTCTTCTTACTCAACAGGTCTACAATCTTTGCTTAAAATAAGCTCCACACCAGTATGTTTTTTTGTTGGTTTTTTTTTTCCCCCTCTTCTAAGCACTGTAGAGCTTAATATAGCCACAAGAGAGTGTGATGTTAGCTTTTCCAAATGCTCTTTTACTACATCAAAGGTCCAAGATGAATGAAGGTTCAAACAGAAGCTCAGGTATCACTTTCAGTTATAACATTTAAAAATTCTGAGGATGGAATACCATTTTTCAGCATCTATAGTGCTTAGCTCTAGGAAAACAAACAAAAAACCAATAGATCATGGCTGTAAGGCAAGCAATTAGATTTATTTGTCAATTATAAAAATAGGTTTAGGAGTCACCAGGGAATATCAATTTTTAATGCCCCATAAAGTTCTGCTAATAACTATAGATACCCATGATTTTGACCTTTCTATTATTTAGACTTATTTTTCCTGCTGTTATATCGCCTGATAAAATTAATGACGCTTCACCCTTTAACTAAACTTCCCATGCTTAAAATTACTTCTAAAAATGATTTTGTCTTCTGTGTTTTGTTTGTTGTACAGACCAAAGTTAACAAGAAATCAAATGGCCCAGTTAAAATCAGGCCATGCAGAAAAGTTTTTGGAAGGTAAGAAGTATCTGGGACAGATCAAGAAATCTCTCTTTTCATGAAGTTAAATAAAATCCCTTCATAAGCATACCCATCTAACATTCTCTAAGAAGGTTTAGATGAAAAGCCTCACGAGAATTTACAAGCTTGTAAAGCACTTCTTCTCAATTTGCCTCTGTTTTTTTTCAAAAAATCCTATAAATACAGCATACAGTGTCAGATGGTAAAAGGAGGAATTTAAAATAGTAGCTGACTATTTTCATGAAATAAGTGTTGTTTTCCAACATTTCAGTTCAAGGAATGAGCATTTCTGACACCCTAATTAACAGAATGAGATAAAGAAAAGCAGCAGTTTCGATGGGGCGGAATATTTATTTCTGAAATGAAAGATATCCAGTAACTTGTAAAGAAGCACAGTAGCAAATATGAATCAATAGAATATCGGATACGAGAAAAAACACTATATCTAAGAACCCACATACACACGCCCTGCTTGTGAATTCTAAGAGCCATGGATTAAGACCTAAAGATTGCTTCTGCTTTCCTCTCCCCAAGAGCCATCGCCTTCAGTGGCCACGTGCACGGGAATCCTCTCACCCGCACTCACGCAGCACCACGCTGCGCCTCAGGCTCTGAGTCAGCAAATAGACCAACTGATCACAAGTTTATTAGAAATCTGGTGTTAATCATCTCTGCTGAATGCCAACATCCTTATTCCTCTGAAAAGCTGTAACGTAAGCCTTGTCTTTCACTAGAGATTTTTTTTTAAATGTGTTTTAATTATTTAGTATAAATGGGGTGAATTTTTACTCATGACAAGCATCTTGTGTTTTTCACCTAGGTCAGGAGAGTAAGAACAGGCTCTGCCACCATCTTTAACTAGGTATGCTCAAAACTTGAACTTCTCCAAAACTTCAAGCTCTTTTCTTCTTACTAAATTCTTCCCTTGCACTACCTACATGGGGACAACAACACACCAGCTTTCCCTCTGCTGGTCTCCTAGAAAACTATGCGTATTCTTTCTTTAACGAGTTCTTTGCTCAGTGTAAGAATTATTTAGTCTGCATTGTCCAATATTTACACATTTCACTCCTTTGTTTCACAGATACGGAATATGACATAAAATTTGAGATACACATATGTATTTTATACTGTAATAACACCAACTTTACATTATGCATTTGTTTGCATAACTACTGTCATCTTGAGTGAGGGATTGTACAGCCCTGTGCAGCCAGATATATACATCTTGGACTTGGGATTTCACTATAATTGACTTAAGGGTTAGTTGTGTTGAATATATTTTCTTGTTTTACCTTAAAACACTCTGATGTGTTTAACATATTAACTTAATCCTTCTGATCTAGCAAATTTGAAGGAATACACTTCTGTAGGTACTGCACGAGCACACCTGATTTCCAGTATTTGCAACATTCAAAATCTCCTTTGCAACAATCCAAACTATTCCTTTTGTAAATAACGAGGCTTTTTGAACTTGAGCAGCAAGTATGATGAGCAGAATATGTACAGCATAAATAAACATAATACAAATGTACAATTACATAAAACATTATCTAAAATCTGTGCATATTGTCAAATAACAGGGATCACTATCATTGTGCATAGCGTGCTTTAATTTAAGATCACACAACCACAATGTCTCAAGTCTAGGAAGAATATAAACCCCAAGCATAAGAAGAAAATAAACCCATTTTGACAGCCAAATTACATCTCAGTTTAAGTTCAAGACTTCAGTCCAAAATTAGAGTTGCCCTGTGCAGAAACTTTTATGTATGTTCCATAGAAAATGACATTACTACCATCTGCCATATAAGAACAACTCTTCATCTACTCCAGTAGCTCTTCACAATAACTGAGGATACAGAATTGCTCATTGATGTATAATAAGGGACTCGCAGACTGCTCCTACAAAGGTGGGATCTCTATAAGGGGACACAGGTTGGGAGTACTCTTACCTGTGTCTTTAAAGATGTAACATAGTATAGTCATGGCCTCCATACATGTCGTTTACAAAGGACTTGTATACAAAGACATAGGAACAAAAAAGCAGGTTCTGATCTGCCGGGGCTTCTATCCATTTGATTTAAAACTATGTGCTGTTTAACAAATTTCCATTTTGCTGATGAAGCAAAGATTCAAAAGACTCCAGCTGGTAGTAAAATAAACACACTTTACTCTTGAAAGTTGTCCTTAAGCCTGTGATCTGTTGTATGTTCAGTATGTTTTCTCTAGGTAAACACTTATCAAACATTTTCTATTATTTGCTTATCTGCTAACACTGTGAAAAAGGAACAGGTCAAGTGAACTACAGGCTACGGAGTGGGGCATCTTCAGATGAAACAGCTATTTGAACTTGCAAGAACCTATCATTCTGCATATCAAGAGTCGATTAGCCGAAAATGGATTTTCCTGTGATTAAAGGCGATGTAATAAAATGTATTGCTGTCTTCCTTTTTCTATTAGCTCATTTGATATCCTTCATATCCTTTCTATTTGTAATGCACCTCTTTGAGGAACATTTTCATGTAAATTATATTTTAAAAATACTTCCCCTCTACTGATACCTAGAATATTGATATGATCACTCTCTTGCCATTTCCTTTTCATGACAGAGCTAAGATTAAGCCAATGCAATTGAATCTGACATTCCCCTTGTCTAAAATGAGGTTCTTGCTTGCATCTTTCCTTCATCAACTATGTGGAAAACAATCTAATTTCAAAGGTGTCGAGCAGTCCCTACCTCTTGGTAAAGTCAGTACTTTTGAACCTCTGACCCCATTTATTTAAATGGTTAAATATGGAGGAAAACATAATTTTATCCATTTGGATTGGAAATTTTGCTTCCAGTCTCTAATATTAATCATCCTATGTCCATATGGTCTCACACAGGTGAGGTATATATTCACCATATTCATCAAGTGTCACTTTGATTGGGTTAACTTCATCTTTGTGAGGGTGGGGAAAATGACCATCAAGCAAGGGCTTTACATTTGCTGTAGGTTTTGTGTAGCTTCTGGAGGAATGTTTCTTTGGCTTACTGTCAGACTTGGGCATGCCTACTGCAGTGATCAAACCACCAGCCCCCTCTTACAACCACAATAACCAGAGGAATATTCAAATGCTATTAAATAAATTAACTACATTTAACACAAAAAATGAATTATTGTTTTTTTTTCCCCCAATGAAAACATCAGAGACTTCCCACCAGGGCTATCTTTGCTTGAAGCTTAAACTGCGAATGTCAATGCAAATCTTTGCAGGGTGCCTTGGAACTAGAACCTCTTTGAGGATAAAGAAATTGCCCTCAACATTCAGCAATATTCCCTCCATCAATGAACAGGGTCAGCACGCAGCAAAGCACTTGCCAAAATGTTTCTGTTTCCACTGAATCCCTCATTATGTTCTGTACATTTTTAGAAGCTTGAAATACTATTTTATCTGCTGGCTTTATTTAAGCAACTCAGGCAAATACTGATTCCAAGCACTAGCCTTATCAGACTTTTACTTTCTAGTAAAATCACCATCACTTTTTTACCATACTGGGAGCTGCTTTGCTGGTAACAAAAGGAGGTATGGAAAGAATTCCTTAATACGAGGCTCACAAATATTTATATTAAAAAAAATACGCTTAGATTTCAGAAAACCTTGCACTTTGATTACATTCAAAGTCTGGGACTAAACCCAAAGTATTTGTTAGTGTCCATTCAGAGTGAGCAGATGCGAACAAGCGTACTAAGTCTATGAACAAATATGGAAACATGATTTTTGAGCTAACTGCCTGGAGCAATTTCTGAAGCAATTTGCTACAGTAGAGAAGAAACTTGGATGACTCACAAAATCTAAAACAATGTGAATAAAATAACACTTTAAACCTTTTCTCGTTTCTATTCTTCTGCCATGCTTATATGTGTTGATTTGCATTTTTTTCTGAAGCACTCAATTTATATCTTTTAAAAGACTTCAAAAGTCTGATGCTATCCAGAGAGACAGAGGGAAGTTTGTGCTAACTTTAAATAGCACCTTGTTATATGAACATCTGGATATTCAGAAATTAACTGCTTTTCACAAAAGTCATCAGGGTTCTTCAGATACAACATGGATGCTTTTCACCTGTTCACTTTTGCATTACCTTCACTGATATTCCCCATACATAGGTTGAACACTGCTGTCTACTGATTGATTTATACTCTACGTTCCTTAAAGGACTTATTTTAATAGGTCTTTTAAAATACATATTCCTTTTTGATTACTTGTTCTATGTTTTTGAAACCTTAAACACAAAGTTATGCATTGAGATTCAAAACTAAGTATTTTTAATTCCACACTGTAAAAATTGTCCATTTGCTTCAAAATACACCTTTAAGAAACACTTCCAGATGTAGGAAATGAAAGATTTTGAACCCTGAAAATTATTTTTTGACTGGTACATTGCTCATGAATGGCTTTGGGTTTTTTGTTAAAGCACAAAGGAGGAAGTTGTTGGTTCTTTTTCTGTTCTACTTCAAAGTATACCTGTGAACATTCATTTAGAAAGTAATTTCATAGTTCAATCTTTGATAGAAAATATTCCTGGATGTTTTTCTTTATCCAGTTTCATTCCATTACTCATAAATACAATACACACAAGTGAACTGCCAAAATTCTAACTCAACAGATTATCTTTTGTGCTTCATTGTCTTCTACAAATTTCCCTATCCCCATTTCTCTTCTCTGTTTTTCCCATAGTTTTGCTCTGATATATTCTAGAGTGTTAAGTTGACCTGTTTTATTACTGCAGTAATACATTTCTAACTCCTCTTAGTTCCTTTATATTTTTTCTTTAACCTCACTGATGTTGAAAACTTTAAAAAAATATTATTTTCTTAAATATATGTTGTTCATTGAAAGAGAAATTAATCAGAAGGTGAGAGCCACTGAAAAGATATTATTTATCAGACTAGAACTTTAGAAGAAAAAGGAAAATAAATAGAAGCAGATGAGAAAATAGCTTTAAGACAAATAGTTCAAAGCTAATCTTTTTTATTCTGTCATTGTTCATCCAGTTATTATTTCAAGACATAAATTTCT
>VXBO01010997.1:2142068-2242228 GCA_013400135.1 Rhinoptilus africanus | reverse complement strand
TCTAACGTACCAACTACCACAACATTCTGTTGCCAAACACACAAGGATTAGCAGAGGAATAAATTGGTCTGCTACCAGCACAGGAATCTCTGGTCCTCCCAAGGAGACAATTATACATATAAAAGATTGTTTCCAGCGATGAATTACCCAGGAAAAGGTAGATGTGTTGAGGTTTTCCCTACTGTGGGAAAGGACTGAACAAAGAGATAAATATTTTCTTGGTCAGTCTCTGCCATCATCAGCATGCAATTTACTGTAGAATTTTGAAAAGGAAATGAAAAAATGGACAGTTCTGCATTAGCTATGTCCCAGCTGAGCAACCCGAGAAGAGTATTCAACACAAAAAAAAAAAAAAGAATATGAACAGCAACTAGATGTGCTCTTCTTAGTTCATGTTACTTAAGAACCAGATGGATGCAGACAGCAGCGGAAGTGTTATGAAACTTTTACAAGTAGACAAAAACAAAGCCATGAATTATGTGACTGGTTGAGGCTGAGATGGAGTACTGTCTTTTATCTCCTAAGGATGTTGTTGTTCTTTTCTGCTATGACAGAGATTGCTATTAGATAATCGAACCCACGTACCACAGAAATAAAATCTTTGTCCTCCTCACAGTTTCAGGTGTGCACTGAACTAAAAGCCAAAAGGAAGAAGAAAATCCTGGAAATATTTTCAAGTGAATTCATGTGACTGAGATTTTGAATGCACAAAATTGTACCTCTTGGGATGGTTGCATGATAATAAAAAAGTCATGCAGCAGTATTCCAGAGAGAGTAATGATCATACAAAACAGAATTTAGCCTGAAGACTTTTTTTCACCCCAACTTGTATTTGCTACTCACTTCCTTCTCCAGTCATTACTTTCTCCTAGAATTCTTAGAAGAGCAACTATTAATTTCTTAGCCTTTATGTTCTATTTGCAACAGATTCCTTTTTGCCTACAAGTCTTAAATCATATCATATCTCTGAGTGGCTACCGTTATGCTCATATATGAATAGAAAATATATTTATATGCAAAATGCTATAGGACGCTTTTCCAGTTCTCTCCAATATTTGTGAGTGAAAAATATGCTTAAAATGATATAAAATATTCTAGTAAGTTTTCTGCAGTACATCGCATGATTTGTTTTAAAGATACTGTCTATTATTTTCTGAGATGGGCCGTACAGAAAATAGGAAAATATTTAGAAACTTACCTTTCTCACTATATTTATTGAAACTTAGAATATTCTGTTTGATCCATTACACTTATCAGTAATAGTCTGAATTATTTCATATAATTTATCTTCCCTGGATAGGATTGGAAAAAGCAGGCTTTGCTCCAACTAAAGCACAAGGCACCTTCTGCTTATCCATTTCCTCAAAATGTCATCTAAATTCTTAATTTATATTCCAAAATGTGTGTAAGTTTTCTGTCTTTCACTTTCAAGAAACAAAAACTACATATTTTTCCTATCATTTCAAGGATGAAAAAAGAAAAACATATCTTGCTTTATCTATTGGAAACGAATATCCTCAGTTTAATTTAAATCCCATCTTTTCAAGTAGGAGTAACTTATGAAGTCACTAAGATCAAATCATCAAACCCCTTTGCCTTCTAAAAATAACATTGACATGTCAGATCCTGTAATCAAATCCTCTTTGCCTCATACAGAGGCTGATAAACTAAGTATGATATATGAACTACAGGGGAAAAATAACAAGCTGATGCATTGATCCTAGAGGAAAGTGCCTAACGAGACAGAAGTTTCTATTAAAACTTTTTGAACCCGGGTATTCATTATTCTGCTCCTTCCACCTGGAAGGAGACAAGACCTGCTTTACAGCTGAAAAGAAGGTCTGCTCATTTACACAGCCTTAAATCTTGATTTTGTTTTTTAAAGATTACTTCCTCCCTCAAATCAAGTTAGGAACCTCCATTTTTGTAGCTGCTTTAGTAAAAGCTTCATTTAATTGTATCTACTTCTTTCCATGTGATATGATCAGCCTTTAATGCTAAGATAGGACAGCCACAACGCAATCATATGAAATTCCATGTCCCGTGTTCTAATTAAAAACAAGCCAGTTATAAAATGTCTTTCAAAGAACTCTCAATGTGACGAAAAAGAAAAATTAATCTATACCTATATAGATTTACATATATATAAATCTATACGTACTTAAACAGTTCACAATTACTAGGTCAAGCATCCCTGTTAGCCAATAAATTTCAAGTCCTCCCTACTTCCAATGTACCCAAAGAACTGAATTTTAAAGAATTCCTGTTACCTGAAGACAGTTCTAAGGAAAAGCTCACCCCCTACTTAACAAATTAGGCAAGATGGAAAAACCCCTGCAGGCTTGAGGCTATTGCTAGTGGAATTTTCTACTATGTAAGAAACAAATTCCTTTTTTTATTCCCTGAGGAAGAAGAGCCGTATTGTTGGTGATGACATGATGCTGAGGGAGTTTTTTGCAAGGTGGAAAGTGCCTTCAACTGTGCCATTGTCTACTTGTGAGCAAATCAAAGCATTTTACAGAGCCAGAGCTGTGTACAGTGAATTCAGAGTGGCAGTACAATCTGAGATACAGTACAACTGCTACCCAGTGAGGTAAAAGTGTTTTGCTGGCCTTATCTCCTGTTCTGCTGCTGGATGAAATGGAGTGTAACACTTGGAGCTTTGTTCAGTTGGTTTGGGGGCTGTTGAAAATTTTGGTGGCACGTTGTTAAATGCAATCTCTATATTGGGTTTCTAAATAAGATTCCAGGCATTAGACACACTTCAAAGAAGGAACAAGGTATAAAATCAATAAAACTATGTGCATAAGTGACAGTAAGTAGTGGAGCTAGGGGAGGGGATTACCCAAAGCAGCTGAGCTAAGGAATGGCTCACCCCTGCTGAAAAAGAAAGGCTTTGTTTCCTGTCCCTCTGCTCAGCCACATGGTTCCATCCCAGTGACAGTTTTGGGGGACACCAGGCATTTCTGAGTCGATTCAACTCAGCAACCCAGGAAGCTTCTCTTGCTGGGTTTGTCTCTTGCGAGGTCAGTAAACTAAACAGATGTATGGAGAGATCTAGCAGAAAAGATGGGACTAGGAAAGCATTCCTCTTGAAGCACCAGGTCTTGAGGCATCAGACAAGCGGCTGGGGGGAAGCCACATTTACCCTTTTGTAGTCGAGACCTAACAGAATGGCGTACACTGCCTCACCACTTCCTCGTGCTGCAAGCACAGCCAAAACCAAACACACACATAACAGTTTCTAAAACTTTCTGATTGGACTTAGACCTTTTCAGTTCTCATAGAAAAAAATGACTTGAGAAGACAATCTATTTTGAAGTGCTGGGATTTTCAAATGGAACCACATTGCTTGCTTCTCTGATCCTCTTACAACCACCTCTTTAGCCACATTGCTAAAAGCAATGCTTTTACCTGTTGTTATCTGAGAGTACTACATTTAAAAGTGGAGCAACGACAGTTTACAGAACTGGTGATTATTTTTTCCTTAAAGGCAGGAACATGATGCCTTAACGTTATAGTTAGGCTACGGTGAGAAGTCAAGAGTCCAGCAAAAAGCCCAGCTATCTCTAATTCCCCTGTTCAACTGCACAGCTGCCTTGGACCTGCTGCAAAGCACCAATGGAGACAACTTTCCAGTTACCTCAAGAAAGCCTAATTCAGACCCTTATTACCATCAGCACAGATTTTACTGTCTTTCTCTTGTATTCTCAAACATTGAATTGCATTAGCGGAAATCTCTGGACTTCCAGATATTAGAGGTACACTTTTGACAAATTCCCCTGAAAAACTCTGTCTCTCATTTCAGCACTTACCATCTATCACTCATGCTTCATTTAACAGGCAGAAATTCTCTAGGGAAACTGTGATCTCCCTTCAGTTTGTCTGTTCTGTAAGTTTTCTGTTTTACCAAAGATACATTAATGAAAGTACACAGAGGTTATTCAGAAATTTCTAAGGCAACAGAAATTAGAGCAATGACAGACAATACAGTCAACAAGATTTCTGTCACTTCTCACGGGTGAGATAGTATTGCATGAAAACATGTCTCAGAGCAACGTTCTTGCTTAAGTCACTCTTTCTGCCAAAGAGTTTCCTGCACACAGTAAAGTGTCAAAGGTAAATGTCAAAGGAGCGACAGCTTCAATCTCGTAATTTTTCTAATAAACCCAGATATTATTTTATTCCTATGCAGAGCTTTTTCCTCTCCAGTGTGGAACTTGCACTGAATTGTTACCTGGATAGCTATTTAGACCCGCATTCCTGTACCTTCTGGTGCTTCAGCATCTGGTAGTGGCTGAATCAGGTGTCAAAAAAGGATTATACCAAACCAGAAGTAATTCAGAAGTGAGATGTTAGGCCAAACACCTCCATTTGGTCCCCTCTGTGCTGGGTCACTCGGTTTCAGCACAGAAAGCCAGCATTTGTTATGGCCATGGCATGACTACGATTGTCCTCTGTGATATTTAGATTAAGATGTTAGTAGGAGAAACTCCTATTATAGGAGGTCGGAAAGCTGGAAATGAAGTATATTGGAAGAAAATTTAATTGGGATCTTTTAGTTCATCAGAGGACTGTGGAATGAGTGTGAATGAACTTACTATAGAGACTTGTAGCTCCCATAAGAATATGGCCCCATAACTTTCCTTCAACATTTTAAAAAGAAATTCAGCTGTAAAAAAATTGTGATAAACCTAAATTGAACTGAAGCAGCATATCTAATTTTTACAGCCTAGTTACTGCCTAGTATCAAATATTCATTTCCCCCAACAAGCAGGTAACTATAGCAACAAACACAACATGGCTGTAAGCAAACATGGTGAGGAATAATAAAAAAAAAGGTAAAAAATCTTCATGTTTATCATAGACTTTTTAATTTTGTAACCTTCTTCAGAATTACCAGTACAGCTGTCAACTATTGAAAATATCTGCAAATTATTAACTTAGTAAAATATTATGGAGACGCTGAACAACTTCTGTACACACACAATGGGAAGAATCCCATTTCTCTCTGAAAACTGCAATCAAAAATAATTTCCAATTAAAATACTTTCTGACAAGAAGAAGAAAATTAATTTAAATTTTAGCTCTAGGACGGAAGGAGAACGAGCAACGTCATGTTTCATTTTCTTCAGCCTGTCACTTCAATTCGCTTTTGAGGAGGACTTATTTTCAGATTATATAATTACAATCCTGAAACAGCAGTTTTAAATACACATGACAGATGTTTATTAAATTGAAATACATTTGGAATAAAATTTACTTCCCTCCACTGCAGAAACAAAGGCCAGATTCAAGGGCCTCTTCTCTGTTGCAGTCCTTTTAAAGCTGAAATATTTTCATGATTGGCAGTGGAATTATCCCCATTTCAATGACTGTAAATCTCTTCCCCTTTCAGCACTACCATGCATTTACTCTGTAGTGTGTATGTTGCCTGGCCCATGTAAGTCTACTTTCAAACTTTATGCAAGGCAACACCCTAGCATAAATATTATAAAGAAAAATTAAGGTGGCAAGGATAGTAAATTCTGACGTTGAAAACAACACCTCATCCTGCGCAGGTTGTGGTCTAGTATTCTAAAAATCACTAAATGAGTAGTGTCAGGCAACATAGTCTGAAGTCATCACATGTTGTATGGCAAAAAAGAAATGTCAACATTCGTAAATACTGCTCTGTAGTACTATCAACCTACAAGGCAGAATTCATATTTTAGATAGAGGTATCCACTTGAAGATGGCAGTATAATACGGCACAAACTTAAAATGTTTACAAATCACTTTCCTGAGTGAGAATTATCTTCCCTTAAGAGTGATTTATATATGGACTTGAAGGAGTCAGCTTCTACTGGTTTTGCAGGCAGAATGATGCTTTACAGATTTGCTCTCAAGGAAATTGAGTTTGCCTTACAAAATAATAAAAATATCCATGACACAAGACAGATCAAATTAAAGAAAGTGAACTGTAAAAAATAATGAGCAGAACTGAATTATGTGCATAAACGGCAGAATTTTGACCACTAACAGAGAATTCAGTGATCTTCCAGCAAGGATACATCGATCTTTTAGGGAACTTTCATAGCCATATCAAAAAAGTATATAACATATATAAAGGAGGAACACTTCTTCCCTCAGTATCAGAGGGAAACACAGAGAAAGCAGGTAGAAAGAGATTCCTTTGAGAGATGGCTTGGGATTTCATGTGGTTCAGCTACACAGAGGAGGGAAACATGTCCTTGAAGAGGCTCTGGCTGCAAAGTGGTTATTATTGAACCCACCTGCAATCTACAGTTTAAAAAGCTTAAGAGGTATATATAGCGATTACCCCAGTTTATATTGGGTGAAATTGTAAAGGAGCACACCTACACGTGAGTGTCGGCCAGCAGGTCTGGCAGGATGACAATCTGGAGTCTGTAATGACTAGGAGTTTCTACCTACAATGTTGCCGTCAACAAACCAGTTTAGGACTGCCAAAGAAAACCTGCTGTGGCTTCAGCCACCCACAGAGAGGAGCCAATGCAAGAATTTGAAGGGAGCTCCAGCAGCCAATAGGGTTTTGTAGCTAGTCATGGAATTTACTATATCGCAAAACAAGTTAAAGGTGTGCAAGTGGGAATTCTGTCAGAGAAGACAAGACAAAATGGCACAGTCATTCCAACTCAGAGCTGGTATGCTCCAAGGTATACATTTTCCCCACAATCACTGTAAATACGAATATTTTAGAGGTTAATATGAAGATCAAATGTGGAATGCATTTGCTGAAAAGATTAATATCTTTTCATTAAAAATGAGAGTGCACTGTTGGTTCAGCATTTGCATTTAGATCGAGTAAGTAATAAGTATATTGACTGCTTAAGACACATATCTCCAAAATGGAAAATACGGATAAAGAGGGTAGTGTCCATCTGTGGAAGTGGACAAGCTTTTTCTATTTCCTACTGCTACCCCATCAGAGAACTTAAGCCCTATCAACAAGAATGCTGTGATTTACTTATCACAGCAGAACTGGTTGAATACTCTAAAGAACATTTATGCAAGCATTCATTCCTTCATGCAAGCAGCGGATTGGTGAATATATATCAGTGGGCTGCTGTTGACTTGAAAAATTGCTAGATGCTGTACAGTCATTCATCACCGTATGGATAGGAATGGGCATTTGCTAGCTGTTATACACTGCTTTTTGTTGCAGTTGTTGTTTAAAGCTTAGAGCCATCCAATTAAGAACGAGGCTCAGCCAGCTATTACGTTATTGCAAGCGGTCCACAGAAACATGAGCAGGATGGGCTAATGTTATCCAAGTTTCTCACCGTTGATGGCATAAGGCTTTCAGCTCCATGTTTCCAAGTAATAAAGAGAGGAAAAGGTATATGTCATTCAAATAATCATAGATCGATGGACCAAGATTGGCTCAAATGGTTATAGAATATAGCAGCTGCTTACCAAAATGGTGGCGTGGCTTGTGCGTCGGTCACACTGGAGAACATACATTTCATATAACTGAATCTAGCCTGGGGTTTCTCACAACCACAGAACGCTTGAATTGGTTTTCTTGAGAAGAGGTGCTCAAAAGCATATGTGACAGCATATAGTCCAGCATGTAGCAGATATCTCAGACTATTTGCTAACTTTAATTCAAATTAAGCACAGCAGTTCCTATCAAAACCAAAAGCATATTACTCCTCAAACTGTGAGAAGTGAAGTAAATATTTCGCTTAAGCACTGTGGTGGCAGCTTTGTTATAGTACTTTAATCATATAAAATTTATACAAATAATACAGCTACTTTCCTGCAGAGCAGAGGGGTCTGCAAAACTGGCAGAACAGCATTGTGAGTAAGCAGAAAAAATGATTACTGATCCATATAAGAAATTTAAGAGTTGATTCTACAAGAGTACAAGCATTTTCTACTCCTATGCACGTGAGGAACATTTTTTTTTCCTTCACTGCAGGAATTGTCACTTTGAAACAGACTCTCCATCTTTGAAATACAAAATTCAGGACATTTCCTCAAGGTTTCTTTCCCTTTTTTTTTTTGTTTTAATTCTTCTTCCCCCTCTCCCCCCCCCTTTTCTTTTTTTCTATGGTGCTCTATTGTGCGTCATTTAGACCATACACTTTGATGGAGGGCATCCTTCTTCTCTGAATTTATGAATCAAAATGTATTCTCCAATGGATACCTGGAGGTATAATTTGCCTCCTAACACTCTTCAATCTTTATTGCTGACACATTCAAGGATGCCTAACTCCCACAAGAAAAAAACGCACATTAATCTTCAAAAATACGTCCTTACCTGCCTTCTGAAAATGAAAATAGATGTTCTTTGAGAAATTATCTGAGTTTCACTGCAAACCCTGAGGATCATGCACTTTTGTAAACAATTTTGAATCTGAAAAATTTATAAATAAGAATATACTGGTAGATTCAGGCCATACAAATCCTGCATGGTGCTGAGTCTTTCCTTGGAGGCATGAAGCACTCTGCTTCCCTCGGCAGATGTCAATAGAAATGAGAAGTACTCAAGCAGCTTGCTGGATGCAGTCTGTGGCGTTCCTATGTACACTTTTTCTGCATACTGGAGAGAATGACTTTTTTGCTTACTGTTTTTGTAGGCAATAATACATTATGCAAATATCTCCAAAGCACACACTGTCACCCACCATAGGTGCTAAATCAAACACCCATTCAATTACTACTGAAGTTAAAAAAATCAAATAGCTAAGTTGGGGATCTGAAAGCAGAGAGGCAACTCAAAGAAAAGGCCTAAGACAACCTTTCTGTTTCTAGATAGTGCAAGAAAGAAAACAACCCTAAAAAGATTTATGCAAGATTTATGCGATGCCTTTCACATTACATACTCCTGCTGCTGCTTTATGTGCAGAACTTTGGAATACCCTTTGAAGGAGAGGTCACTTAACACACCAGGAAGCAATCCCATCCCTTAGTTTAGCAAGAGACCTAATAAACAACAGTCACAGAAAAAGACATTTTGAAATCCTGAAGGAATTTAACAAAAATTGTCTTCATGTTGAGCTGATCTTTGTAGCTTAAAGAACAAGCAGATGCACATTTGAGGGTCACCAGAAAGAAGTTAATCCTTTCCCTTTTCCTTTCTTTTAAATTTATTTTAAAATTGTCCACTTAGAATTTACTTTTAATTCTAAAGTATTACCAGAAAAGAATGTTTGATTTGATTTTCATCTCCTTAAAATTATTAACCTAGATGTTTATTTCTGGATGCCAAGACTCTCCCACATATATTCAACTGGATATAAAACCTGAGCTCTCTAGAGAGTCAAACTTCATTTTCCTTTAGGGTAAATACCTGTATTTTGATTCTTTGGACTGAAACAAGAATTTCTGAGGCTGTGCCATAGCAACTTTTCTGAAAATGATGAAGCATAGAAAAAATAATATGGACTATGTAATATGGGTAAAACCTTCCAGATGCCTTGTATCTCCACATCTCAGTATCTCCCACTAAACAATAACCCCAGTTTCCTGTTCCCTCTGATGCACAAATATGAAATAAATTATACTTAAAATTAAAATAAAGACCAAAACCAAAACAAAACCCCAAACAATTTATATTATTTTAATTTGTCTTAAATAAAATGGAAAGTTTCCCCAAAGCATCAAGATCCAAGCAGTGGTAAAACTTACTAAAAGAGATGGAAAGTATGAGTAATTTTAACCAGTGTTTTAACAGGCTTTTAAACAGTTCATATCAACCTCTGGTGCACATACATATGATCAATGAGAAATAGTTTTCTCCCTTCTCCAAGTCCATCCTAAAGACATTTTTACTTTAATTCATCTTCTTAATTGGTGTCCAGGGCTAATAGCGTTTTAAACAGTACATCTACAAGGAACAACTAAGAATAATCCACTTTTGACTGGTACTCTAGCAGAAGACAGAAAAATCACGGGCAAATGACCCAGTTTAAAGTTCAAGTAAAATCCTAGGAGATGCTGCTAATTTGAATTGGCAGTCATGAATAATCAGATTCACCAGGACCAATTTTTGCAGTTTCTGGAGCTGTGGAATTTCCCAGCAGAAATGCGCTTTCCCCCACCCCATATAAATACCACGCGTACCTTCATGAGCTACAGCCAGTTACCTGCAAATACTGATGACTCAAATCCCAAACATCAAAAAGGATCAGCTGAGCTGTTCCACTTCCATTTTCCAAGTAACGGAAAACATTAACAAAAAAGCTTGCTATTCCCTATGCGTATCTACTATAATACATTCTCCACTGAGATGCCACCAGAAGAAAGCTAAGAACTGAGGAGATAAAAGCGTTCCTCTCTCCTGTTCACAAATAGTGCTTCATACCGCCTTTGTCTCCAACTGTCGTTCAATGCCTCTTATCTACATTTTTTTTTGCCCTCTGATGTTACACACGCCTACTAGCAAGGCTTGCAGGGGAAAGACTGTTTCTTTGTCCCAAGTTTCTACAATGCACTTCATAGATGATTGTGATAAACAGATGAAACATTTAAGATCTACAAAGGCTCACCAGAGAAAATATGATAACGATAAAGGACTAATAGCAGCTGCCATCCTACAGAGGACTGCCATAAAGCACTCTCTCCTGCCCACCAACTTCCTAGCATCCTGAAAGCCACTTCTCCAAGCCTGGTAATACGCAGATACCTCATTCCCTAAGCAGTAGCTAGACAGACATTTCCTCCTCCATATGTTACTCCTGCCTCTCTCCACTTGAGGCAGACAATTCTTCTACAACAATTCAATTTCATGAGCTACATAGAAATAAAAAAGAATTATTAGTACCAAGATTATGTCAGTACCCAGAATTGTTCCAAATAGGATCACTATGCTGCTTGTCCCTAAAAGCTGCTTTTACGGTTAAAAATAGAAGTTATACATCTTTGACCATGCATGGCTAACTCCACCAATCGAAAAAGGAAGCATGACTACCAGTTCCTACACAAGACATATGTAAAGAGGAAAGGGGAGAAGAGGCTGAACCAACAAAGATGACAGAGCGCAACACGGCATCACGTGAGGAAATGGACAACACTACTTTTCCCAAGCCTTTCACCTGATGATATTAGACTAGACTTCAACTGCAGATAATGCTTGTGGTTTGTGTTAAAATTTTACACAGCCCTACATTTTGGCTCATAAAACATACAGCATTTGCAGCAATAACAAAAATTACTTTGCAGTTTCAACAAGACGCTTCCCATGTCACCTTCAAAGTAAAGGTATTGAATCGACTATTATTAAAAATCATGAGGAATTCAGATCTTGCTTTCAGGATATACTACCCAGCCATAATACCCGTTCGATTGAGGCAAGACTTCTTGTATGGGGACAGCATCATTATTTCATGAATCACCAGTGACCTTTGGAAGATACTAGGAAAAGCAGTCATGTTCATTCCCTTCCATTGATTTTCTAATTTCAAGTAAATTGGTTTAATCTGGGGAACGGTTATCTATTAGGAATAAAAATACCTAAACTGACTTTAGAAAACAGTATAAAGCTTTTGAACTGAAACAATGAATTTAGAAGGGAAACGAGGCAAAAAGGTAGTGATTATATAAATCTTAACTTGGGCATGATTCTTTGGTCAGACGCACAAATGTGAAAAAATTGGAATCTCTCTAAATTTAAAAGACAGATCTATAGGCCCAGGCCTTAGTTTTACTGCACTGTGTGTCTGGAACAGCTCTCTGGTTTACCCATTAAATATCCGCTGTTGAAAAGCCTGCAGGAAAACTACTCACCTAAAATGGGAAGTAGAATGGGCACCATTTTCATCAGGTTAAAATGAGAAATAACGTGCTGAATATTGAGAATATTGGACAGCCCTGAATCTAACCAACTTAGAAGAGAAGTTCAGTAAATAAACACATATCTGAAACAGCCTGCAGTAAAAGAACCCAGTAGTCTCCAGAAACCTAGGAGCACACAGGGCTATGCAATCAAAGGAAATAGTGATTTATAGCTTAAATGTTTAGGTCATCATTGTATTGATGCCCAGATCTCAATATATTCTGATAACTAAACTTCTGCCTTAACATATTGGCTCTATTTTATTATCTTCTGAATGTGAAGTGATCATACTTGAGCTTTTTTTTGCTATCAATTTATGGTTTTATAATGTTAATGATCCATAATAAACATAGATTTTGGCACTATGGTAATTCTCCTTACAACCACATGCAGACTACTTTCCCTTTACTATTCCTTTTCTGTATTTCATTTTTTGCCTATGGAGTACCAAGTTAATTAGTCCATTAAGTCCACTCAGTAAAAAGAAAATGCTAGAAGAGGATTTAAAGCACCAAATTGTAACAATCTCATAGCAAACTATATGGACAATTAGGTTGTGGTTTTTTTTTTTTTTTACTTTTTGTACTTTTAGTAACTCTAAGCTGAATTCCACTTATTCCTGAGACCTTTGATTTCACCATCCAACGCTAAATGTCTGGCACAGAAATTATGAACTACTAGATTTATAAATATTGATCAGAGCATGTAACTTCTTACACCCAAAGAAGAAATAAACAAAACTCTTAAAAGACTCCTCACAGTTGAACTTCTGAATCCCCGTCACCGCAAGACTCTGAACCTCTTTTCATGTCACAGAAGAAGATTATAGGCACAATTAAAATGTCAGACTGGCAATAGGAAAATGTTCACTTACCTCACGATCCAGCAGTACAGGTGACACGACTGTAACAATATCTCCCTTTTCCGGGTCAATATAGAACATATTTGGAGACGGTTTGGTAGGTGTCTGTTTCAGGATGTTATACCGCAGGAGAGCATTGTCTGTGCTGGAGTCATCAGCATCAAATGCTGTCATACGCATCACCGTCGTTCCTAAGGGAAAGGTGGACAGACAACAGAATGCAGTTACCAACAACAGGTAAAATGATGCTGCCTGCACATGTGAGAACCAGGTGGGGACAATACATAATTATCTCATCAAGACCACTAAGTAGTTTCACATGATATTTAGCCTGTACTTGTATTTGTATTATTTTAACCCACTACTAAGACAACAATAAAAGACCAGTGTTTCTGGTTTGCAGCTGACATATGACTCTAATATAAGTTCCCCATATTTGAATGCTTTGTTGCCACTCGCATTAATTCCATTTCACTAAATGAACTACAGATGTATCTTTTTCACTTTAAATTCTAGAAAGTCTACAGGATATTTATGATGAAGATGACAATGCTGAAATAAGAGAAAGATCTCCATTTTCACTTTAAAGTCTTGCACAATTTCATAATTGGCTGGACATTATAATTTCTGTCAAAAAGAAATTTTGTAATGATTAAAGCCTACATTATTCTAATTTCAATTTGTACAAATTTTATGGGCTTGCTGCATCAGTCTCAATAAAAGAAAAACCAACACAAACCCCCCCAAACCAGCACACCTCTATTGCCAGGCTACCCTTCAAGTGATGAAGGTTTTTTTTAACATGAAAACCTATAACTTGCAGTTCTGCTACAGAGTGAAATAAGGCACATGTCCTTGACTGCACAGATTCCTAAATGATGTACAGAGGAGAAACCTCACTCTTCTACAACACAGTTAATACAGGAGGACCTGGATGCTGCCAATTCTCTACTTAGCTAGTGGAACACATATTCCTGCATCACAGGATCAAGTCTTTTCCTCTCCCTTAGACAGGAACACCAGAGGCTGCCATAGCCTACAAAATTCACTCATAGCACCCTTTCATTTGCTTTGCACAGTACATTGAGAATCAAAGAAAGGAAGCAATTAGTCACTTGGACTGAACGGGGAGATATACACACTTAGGCCATTACGATTTCTTAATCAGTTCATTTATAGGTATAAATGTAAGCATTATTTAAAAAAAAAAATCTAACTAAAAGTAATGTATCATTACATCAAAACTCAAGTATTTCTGGTAGCATTGACCTGAAGAAAGAATAAAATCCTACCAAGTAACAAAAAAGTCATGATCAAATCAACAAACTAGTTTCAATGGTGGATCAAAGTTAAGTAACAAATTAATGCAACAGGTATTAGCAAACTTTAAACAAATAAGGAATCTAGGAAGGTGTCAATTCTTTTACCTAAAAATTTAAACTAAATCAATTTATCAAATTCCATCAACTACATGATTTACATTTAAGTAAAGTTGAGCAGTAAGTAAAGTAAATTGAACTTCGTTATAATTCTTCTTAGAGATTAATTCTTATGTGGTGGCTAACTCTTTCTTTTCCCCCACAGACTTTCAGTGGGCAAATAATATGATCAGGAAAAACATTTCAAATACAACATTTTAATTTCTTAACAGGTTTGTAAGACTACATGATCTGTCCTAAGTATTCACATAACCTTTTGTGGCAAAATAGCCACAAGTGATTAAAATCTGCTGGTATAGACAAGGCCTAAGACATTACGTAGTAAGTGCCTGCAGAACAGAAATATGTATCATCCATGTACAATGATAAACAGTGAGTTTCTATTCTTTGTGAAGGTTTCGAAGCACAGATCACTTAAAACTCAAACAGAAATGAAATATTGTGGTAAAAGTAAAAACAAACTCAGCTTCACTTATAGCCTGACATAACAACTGCCCGGTTCACTGTTAAGCAAACACAGCTGCCTTGTTTAGATATGTTTCTTCTTTTTTCCTGTTGCTGTACTTCCGGAGTACAAAGCATTGACTCTTGTTGTAGTGACCTTGAATATAAGCTCTCAAAGGTTTTGCTTCATTGCTACTTCAGGCAGAGTTACCCTCTTGAGAAAAATAACAGAGATCTGACAGCGTGTTGGTTTTTTTCACCAGTGATTAAAGGTCAGACAGCTCAAAAAGAAGCTTACTACTGGATACCATGCCATGTTTTCCAATATTACAAGATGATCCTAGCCCTGATATTTTCACCTACTTTGTTTGAGACTTTTTCAGAAGAAAAAAGAGCAGGTTTCTATTTTGAAGAATGAAGATTCACCCTCTTTTCACATGTACACTTGCTGTGCTGGTTTTTTTAGATATTTATCACATTTCAAGAAGATTATTTATATTCATATTAGATAACGTGTTTCATGAAGATCTAAGTCACAAGAATTCAGTGAAATAAATAAAAGTTAAGGCAAATCTTCAAGGGATCTTAAAGAGTGCCCAAGTACAAGTGAAATTCAATGAGTCTTGGTATGCAACTCTTCCCTGAAAAATACAATTTAATAAGATGCTATACTCAAGTACATTAGACTATATTTTAAATGAATATACAGCTGCTACCGTTATTAATCTATTAGAGCAGTTGATGTTCAGCAGTGATTTAGAAACATAATAAAATATATGCTCAGGTAGAAATCCTATTAAGACAGCTATCCTAGACTGTTCTACTGAAATATTTCTGATTATAAGAATGGGGAAGGCACTTGTGGATTTTAAGATCTGATGAAAATCCCCAAACCTATAGTTACTCTGGCATAAAACCGGCTTAAGACAATGGCTGAATCTGATTCTGATTTGCTACCTCCAGTTCTTCAGCCTTCCAACTCATGGGGCATGATCTTGTTCTGTGCAATCATTCCTCTGGTGCATACAGATAAGAAATTCCAGTAACTCAGAAGAGCAGAATTTTACATTCATGTTGCATAGAAATTCTAGCTCCAGGAGGAAAGCTGTAGCGTATTAGATCCATTTGTTTCTGTGTTGCTTCTGTCAAAAGCTTTGAGATATTGGTTTCTAGCTACCATCAAAGTGGCATTTGCATTTAGGTAAAAGCTATTCTATTCTCACAAGTTCATGTACAGATATAAAAATGCATATTAAATTTGGGGTTGTCTTTACATGTTGCTATGCATTAGTACAGTCTACATGAAGTTGTACCTGTTTTCTGTTCAGGAACATCAATACAGAAAACTACACCTCTTTAAACGTCACCTGTATGCTTGCATCGGTACAAGAAGCAGAGGAGCTGCTGAATACTGCGCCTGGAAACACAAAGGAAGCCCTTGCACTGAGCTGAAAGCTGGTGCCAGCCTTCTGCAGCCATGCTGAGAATGGCTTGTCCTCAGAAACATATCCTTTGCGCTCTTATGCTCACAAGCAGGTTCGCAAACTAGCCCGAGTTCAATGCTGTCCATTCATTTCAAAGCACAGTGGTACCTCCTCTATATTCTATTCCATTAAAACAAAACAAAAGGAAAACCCCACATATACAAAAATCTAGAATGGGCTAGTATTTGTGGTTGATGCCTCAAAAATCTCAACAGCTTTAAATCAGTAGCTGAAATATATTCCAGGGACCTTTGGGAGAAGTCCAACAGCTACATTTCCAGGGAAGAACTTTCCTATCCTAGTTGAGGCGTTCACAGAGAGAACATACATAGCCCTACATTTGGGATTGAGATGATGTTTATAGAAATATCTTTCCTAAAAACAGTGACACAAATTTTTACTTTAAAAGGCTCTACAGCATATATCCAGTCCAAAAGAGTTTAATTCAAGATGCACGCTTCCTCAATATTACTTCTTCATCATAAAGTTTTATTCTTCATAAAAGATTCATTTCCCCAGACCCATAAACTGACTACTTCTAATTCAGTGTCATTTTATAAATACTTCCATTCCTGGCATCAATCAAATGCAGCTGGCTTTCAAACCACAAAACAACAGCTTGCTACATTATCATGTTAAACAATATATATTAACTTATCAGGCTGAGAAAGAAATGTCTGCAAAATCAGCAACTTTATAGTTCTGCCAGTGACATGCAGATACTCATTGAGGCAGTCTCTCTCAGTAAAGGTCTGGTTACACCTTCAGTATTCTTGGTTTATTTGTCACACCTTCTGGGCAGTTTTGCTATTACCATAATCACTCAAAACCTCGACTTGCACCTCCCAGAGTTCCTTATTGATCAGACATATATCCCACTAGCCAAGTCATTGCTCCAGAGGCTGCAGCTATCAATCTGTTGATTGCTCATTTGGCCCGTAACTTGGCTTGGAAATATTGGCAAAAAACTCCCCTCAGGCATTAAGAAGTAAAACACAATGCTTGCACAATTTTGTGGTGATTGGAGCAGATGGTTCTTGGGAAAAGCTCCTTGGCATTTCTTTCTTTTATTTTCCTCTTAATAACCTTTTTATTTCCTTCTTTCTTTTTTTTTTTTTTTTTTCCTTGTTGGTGCCTTTTTTTCTGTCAAGATGCCAGGAGAACATCAGCAACAATTCAGCTTATGCATGAGATTACTGCTACTTTCCTATGCCTTTTATTTATTTATTTATTATATTCAGTTGCCGGGTTTACAAAAAGGACTGGTATGTAGTGGAAGTGAGGCCTATTTCTAGCTTGATTAAATATGAAAAAGTGTCTCAAAGCCTACAGCCTTAAAAGACGACTCTCAACTTGAATACTAACATTAAAATATTACACAGTGTAAAGACTCAACTGTTCTGAGTTTGAGAGCTACAGTTCTCAAAAACTTCACACTGTCGTATTCTCATGTTATTTTCACTCTTTTTGTGAGTCTCTGCTGTATTGTGAGTCTTTCTGTAGGTCTCTGTCTCTCAGGTCATTAAATGTTTTCTACATGTGCTTCCACCTTCTTCATAAGCTCAGATGTACCTCTGAATGCTGACCATGATCAGTTGCCCAATGGCATACTTTCAAAAGTAAAGCTATTTTAATCCAAGAAGAAGAACAACGAATGAAAAATGGGATGAAAAAGGAAGAAATCAAGAGGGTTATCTATATCTCTACAGCACATTACATTTATTGTGACAGAAAAAAAAAAAAATCAACTATCAGAAAATGGAGCAAAGGAGGATACCATTCTGACTACTATACTCATCATAACTAATTATATGTTTCATGTCATTTTGTACTTTAAAGACAACAAGCCCCAGGGAAGCAAAACAAATATAAGAAGAAAGGTCTATTATGGCTCCAATCAAGTGCATTTGAATTGCAACTACAGTTATTAACTTATGCACGTTATTAAAAACTTGAAGGCCTTGCTCAATAGAGAAGACATTTAGTAAGAATTAATGAGTTTAGTCTTTTAGCATATCTTGTATTTGTGTAGGGCAATAATTTTCAAGCCTGCAGGACTTTTTCATATTGTCAATTTAGATGTCTGGCAAATTCCGGATATGTGTATACTTTTAAAACCAGAGTTTAGGGGGCAGCTCTGATCAATACACTGGGCATGAGAACATACTGCAGTCAGCAGGAGGGCAGAGGTGCACTGGTGAACTGTCCCTTGTGGAATGAAAAATAAAAAAAACTTCTGTTGATGCACAAAAGAAGCTTCCGTAATGTTAGGTAGAGATGAAGAACTATTGAGAATTGGTACTATGTATAGAGAGTTAATGCAGTGAAAAAGCATATAAATTCAGTAAGAAATGAGACATTCCTAGTTGAACACTATGACAAAACAGTGAAGATGTATGGGCAGGTCAACTTTTAGCAATACTAGTATTTAACCTTTTCTCTCACAGCTGCTTTGGTAGAATAAATTATTCACTGTTGGGATTTTTTGAAAATTAGTTATATACAGTACTGTCTCTAGCCATACTGTAGAGTGTCACGTGATGGAAAAAGATGTTAAGAGCTTTCGGGTATCTGCTGCTCCAGGCAAGACATTGATATATGAAATGTCAGTAAATTAATTTGCATTAGTTGAAGCTATATGACATGCATGTCACTTTGGTACATTGTGCTTTGTCTCTAGTGCTATGAATGTTTCTTTTTTTAGGGTAAAATCGTTGAGTGAAAACACTCAAAATTGTTAGCCCCACCAAAGATTCCCAAATCATGCATGTATTATCAGTGCATACCAGATTATGAGATTTTTGTGGGAGCATAAGTATACTGAAAATTACACTCTACTATGTACAGATATTAGAAATTATGAAGCAAGTGAAAAGAGTGTTATTCTTTCATAACACTACTAAGATCTCCATCACAGATCTTGTGTTGTACAAAATGTGAAACTTGTGGTCGCCAACTGGCATAACGTTTTAGACACTGTTCAGTCTTCCCTTATAAAAAAAAAAATGCTTGTAAGTCTTATAAATTATGGATAGCATGAAATAGACAGTTCCATGAGGAGTAAAATCAGTGAAGTTTCATTTCCTATTTGGTATTGTCCAAAGGCTTATGTCCTGGACCGATGGTGTCTTACAGTAGCGGAAGTCAGTCATTCCTAGCAAGACCATTAATAGGATCTTTTTATCTTTTATTTTCATGAGACATGAATTTAAGGTACTCCTTCAGACAACTTTATCCCTATGAGAAAATGTGTAGAAATTAAGTGATGAGTTCAAAAGTTTTGAGTGACAGACTGCCAGGCAGACAGGTACAAATATATGCTAAAATTTAACTTATTCAGATGGCTTCTTATTTTTATACGCTAGCTTTTATACGCTTGTTTTCATCATGTATCTGTATTCAAACTCAAAAATAAAAACTATTCCCAAGCAGTCAGTCCATCAAGGGAAAGCAAGAGGCTGTTTTTTCTCCATGCCAAGTGTACTACTTATTAAGGTTCCCCCTCATCTGAACATATACACGTAGAGAAGAAACAACAGAAACCTTGATATGTGGTGACATAGCTATTAAAGGCTTTTATGTAAGAGGAATGGGGCTGGTTGGTGGAAATGTTCTCCACTATTTCAGAGTACATGTCAAACTCCTCAACTTAAAAAAAAAAATAAATAACTTTACAAATTGAAAAAATGAAAGGGTTTAATATTTTAACACACTGGGCTCCTGAGAAAGAAAGTGCTGTGATGTGTTCCTGAAGCAAGTTTATCCTTTCTTAAACGTGAATCTAGATCTCCAAATAACAGGAACAAGGGAATTAGGAGAGAAATAGTGACTGCTCTGCTACTGTTAGAAGCTCCTCACCAAATTATACCTACTACAACTCCATCTTCTCCTAAACAGTTCTACTTGACATCATTGTTACCCCTTCAGGAAACAAGCCTTCTTTGCTCAGGCATGGGGAAGTCTTCACACTTGTTCACCCTCCAGCCTCTTCAGCTGGACTGGAAATCACAAATTTAGTGAAAGAAGACTTAGAAAATAGAGCTGTAGATGAAAGAAGCCAATGTCCTTCCCTCCAGATATGAACAGGCTACAGATTTAAGCAAATCACCCAAGATTTTTTTGTAACTAGGATTCTACCTCAGTTCTGGATCAGTAGTAAAAATGTCGCACTCCCATGTCTGCTTCCCTTCTGAACAGTGAAGTCTATTAAGAACAGGCATGAATTACTTCTTGGATCATGACCATAAGCTATAAAAAGTCCCACTGTTCTAATATTCTAACTGCCAATTCATAACATAATCTTATATGTCAGATAACATAATTCATAAAGCAATATAACACATTCTCTTGAAGTAAATGGTTTAATGTAAATGATGATATGCGCTGAACATCTCACAGCAGGCGAGTATGACAGAACAGTGATATATGTGCGAAAAAATAGCTACTCAACACACAAAGAGTAAGATTCAGCCCTAGGCGCACTCAGAAAACACAGAGGACCTCTGGAGTTTGGCTAGCACTAAAAGTCAATCATAAAAATCACAGGAAATAGACTGGATGAGACATTAAAACATCATTAAATTCACACCCTTAAAAACAATCCAGGACCATTACTGAAAAGATACAGAATATTGGCTTCTTTTCTGAAAGCCTCAAACAGAGAAATTTCCACAATACCCATGTAACTTATCACCGTGACAAATAGAAATGGCAAACACGTGCCAGAAAGCTACCTCACATCCTAAGAGGAGATAGGGCAGTGCCTAAAACAGCCAGGTAATCTCTAGACCATCACTGCACCAGAGGAGACGGAGGATGCTGATAAGCTCTATCCTCACCTTTTATAAAAATGTACCAGAGGTAAGAAGTCTGAGACTCAGCATCTCTTGCCTAGAGTGACTCGCTCATTCCCTCAGCCCTTTGATGCGAACTGTTTGACAGCTGAAACATTTTGTCAGCTCACATGATTCACCGCGCTGTGTTCCCAGTTCCCATGTAAAATTGGAATTGCCTGCAATCATTTAAATTTAATTTCAGATGTATACAAGCTGTTTAAATGCAGATGTAAACTTTATAGTCAAGAACAGCTAAGCGGAGAGCTTACTAAAAATATATATTCAGCACTTATCTCTGTTTTATAATCCAAATGTTTTCTTTTAGCTTTTCTCTACCTTTTCTTTAATAGTTTTCCATTCTTCTACTCTTTCCTGTTTAGCTGGGTGGTATAGTTCTGGCCAGAGCAAAGTAAATTGCTAATAGACAGCAATTTTTAAAGTAATACAAATATATAAAGCCTGATGTAAATTTCATAGCCATAAATACCCATGAGAAATTACCTTTTGAATGTAGTAGAAAGCTTCCCCTAAACCTCAAGACAGAAAATAAACCACATAAAATTAATCATTTAACTTTCTTCCAAAAAAAGAAGTTAATATCCAGTTTCTTCTAGCCTCTAAGCAGGGAGGCATTCTTAATCAAGATAAATGAAGAAAAGAAAATAGATGTTTTGGAAACTTAACTTAGATTAGTAAAAAAGGATTGTCAGTTTTTTTGCATTCTGAACTTCTGGGAGATAACTGCTCATCTTTCACTTCAAAGCCACTTTCACCTTGTCTCCATCCAGCCCTGCCATGAAGAGTTAGTATTCTGAATATTTACAAAAACGGCAACAAGTATAGCCTCTTCTCTTAGCCCTTATTAAATAAACCAGCTAATCACTGGGAACCTAGTTCCCATTCAGCTGTCCATCAAACCATGAAAGCCTCTGAATCTGGAGATCCCGCCGCACTTACCATCTCTCTGAGGCAGGTAAATACCCACGCCCACAACCCTTTCGCAGCACCAGTGTCCTCTGAAGAGAAAGTAGAGGAAGCATTGGTAGAGGAAGCACCAGTATATTTTCATAGGTCCACCTATGTGGAGTACTGGAGACCTTGGACTGTGAGGCAATACCTTAGAAGAATATTTTTCCTTTCATTCTAACCACAAATAATTTCAAAATGAAAAAAAAAAAGCAATGTAATTTATTGACAGTAAGTGTCTATTTTTTTAAGGCATCATAAAAACACAGTCTGTGTGAAATGAGTAATAAGAAACCCAAGCTACATATTCTGTGTGCATACCCTGCATTAGGAATTGTTCAAGAACAACAAAATGGAGATATTTTTCTAAGAAGGTAATATTTTCTCAGATCGCAATAGTCTTTTGATCAGGGCCATGCTTCATAGATGGAAGATCTCATTCCTTAAATTACCTACTTCTGTAAAGAAATTGACTGGCTTTTAAAAAAGTATCTTATAAGAAAGGCATCAATTATACTCCCCTGTATCAGTGGGCTTTAATCGAAACCACGTCATTACTTTACAGAAACCACTTTAGATTATTTTTCTAAGTCCAAATAAGGTACACTGGCATTCTTCCTGATTAAAAGGTAATAATATTACATTTTAATAAGTTCTCTTAGTGCAAGGTCTATCTTCCCTTATTGGAAATGGTTTTTGAGACAGTGGGCCAGAATCTCTGTTGATCTAAATCAGCCCAGCACTACTAAAGCAAAGATTTATATTAGGTGAGGCTATGGAATACAAGGAATGACCTTGAAGTTCTGTATTAGGTATATGCAGCATTACATTGCTTTATTTCCTTTTTTCCTTCCCAATTTCTCACATCAGTAGATGTGAAATGAAAGAGAAGAGAAAAAGGATGATCTGTGCCTTTTTTGCACTTCTTCTATATTAGATGCTTTTCCTTCTTGCTACCAGCAACTTCCACCGGTATCATTTTTTTCACATGGATATAGGATAACGACAATACACCAACATACACTTCATCAGTAACCTTAGAAGTCCTCATTTTTATTCCTTGCCTCTTTTGCTAGTATGAACTGGTTGTGCATTAATCTCATGTTAAAAAGTGAGTGTATAATTGAAACACCCATCCTTGTTACCCATGATTGTGTCGCTGCGATTCTCATCATCTACATCAATCCAAAATTAATCCATATAAGCCAAGGGTGATTCCATATTATAAAAGTAGTGCAAATGAAAGAAGAATCAGATCTCATAATGAGGAGGTAAATCTGAAAACACAGTTTCTAGCTTCATCTGTGGGAACCAGAGCACACGCTTATTGAAATGTATCATTTCATCTTGGTATTGATTTCATAGCCAAGTCCTAGCCATTTCATCTATTAAACATTTGAAAGCTTTTATCTGAGGGATAAGTGTTTCTGTCTTAACACAGGATCTTTTTAGGTGAGTTTTGTTTTTCTTTCCCCTTCCCACAGATGAGCTACTGGATAAATTATCTCTCAGTGTCTGCTCTGTTAAGTTAGTAAAATTCATCCTGCCCAGACAATATTTCATAATGGACTTTCATAACGGACTTCTTCACTGCTAGACCTGATAAATGAATCAGGAAACTACTCCCTGTTCTTCAGCCAGAGAACTGCATTAAGTCCATCGCACTTCTCTAGATAAATCATACCAAAGATGCAGTAATTCCTCTTCAAACTACGAATGGAAGTGGAATACTTGATTGTGAGGTCTCAAAGTTAGTATTAACAAGTCCTTACAGAAGATCATAAGCCACGTCTTGGAAAGATACCCTTTCCCTTAAAAAGGATTAATTCTTCCCCCATACATTCTTCTGAACCCAGTTCAATAGTTTCCCACAGAAAAAGACTCCACAATGAGGAAGTGCAGACACCATCAGTTACTCTGGAAATCTACAGTTTGTATCGGTCAGCTTTTAAACCAAGTCCATAACAACTACTCATTCCCTAATAGCATTCTAGAATAATGGAGTTCTAGATGGAATGTTTTTCAGCCATTTCCCCATCTTGAGACTGAAATATCTGCATATAGAAATCTTTGCAGCCCTAGACAAAATCCTCTTTTTTGGTTAAGTTAAATTTTAAAGCCACTGATAGCTGAAATTAATAAATGACTCAGGTGCTGAAAGACTATGCTCTATGATTTTAAAGGAGGTTTTTAACAATATTTTATAAATCATGGGTTTCAAAATCTCTATTCATATATGTAACAAGAATACACTTTGGGCGGTGTGGAATATGTTTTCAGTAGGGGCCTTGTTATTCTTTCCTGAATGAAATCATTAACTAAGCCACTGAGTTCAGCAACTTTGAGGTTAGACAGTGTGATATAATTTCACTCAGTTACAACCATTTCAGACTCAGCTATCTATTCTTTTAAGTTTCTTAATAGTCACTGGAAAGCAACTGGCAATTTTGGATGCAGTTCATCCCATTCAAAGCTAAATATTTAAGAAAGGCGCAATGGAGCATCTTTAGACTTGATTAATTCTGGAGGAAATCTAACTCAGAAAATATATCAAACTCTTAGGTGCTTAAAATAGGTGATACCACTCTTATTAATTCTGCCCATCACAGAAAACAGAGAAGCAGTGAAAACCACGGTTAGACTAAAATAATTCTCTCATGCTTTTGTTCTAGTATCACATGCTCTGACAGAGTTTCTCTTTGCCACTTCATGACTGCTTACAGTTGAAGGCAAAATATGCCTGCAGGGAGTGCATTGGAGGCCTGCCCCAGCTCTGCGCTGGACAGCTTTACGGTCTGCACGGACACTTGACCCTTGAAAAGTGGAGGTCTGCAAGAATTAACAGCAGGCCGTGATATCACTGTTCTAACTCCCCGAGAACTGATGCATCATGTTAGGAAAGGACATGAAGCAACAAATCAAGTTATTTTAACTTTGTGTGTAATTGATTTAGTATTGAAAGGGCTACACTATGTCCCTGCAGAGAAAATACGGGTATGGAAAAGGCTCTGTATGCCATAAAACATCTAAATATTGACTGTGGAACTCCTTAATGTAAGATTAATAATTAAGCACAGAACAGCTCATGATATATCACTGCCAGCAACTGGATACTTAGAGAACATAAAGGTTTGTGGAGCTGTGTGCAAATATAGTACCACTAAGTCGCAGGCTTGTTCAAATATATTTATAGATACACACATATTCTTTCTTAGGCCCAAAGGAAACAAGGATCAGTCAGTGCTATACTGCATCCAGAAGAAAGACCCAGAAACAGATTTTAAACGGCAACATGCTTCTAACTTTCCACCAAGTACAAAGCCCACAGCTTGAACACAAAGTTCAAGTGGTTTTCATGGCTTGCAGTGAACTAAATTCAACTACTAAAATCTCCTAATTCACTGAACACTTTTAATCTTAATGTCTCTCCATCATGTCTTGGCTAGCTGAGGAGAAAAGTGGGTTTGTTCCATCACTCTTCAAGCTGGCTCGTAGGGAGCTAAATAAAGTGCAGAAGCTATAAATCATATCTGAAGAGTGCTGATAAGCTCTCCTGCCATGACAGGAGAGCTCTCTCTTGGGGAGAAGGTAGGTTTGGCCTGTGTAAAGGATACACTGACTGAAGCCATAACAGGTCCAGTCCACCCATCTTCTTTCTCTACTAGAAAAAAATAGAAAAGCTAATGGGCCTTGGGAGCAGACACAAGTGGTCCTGTCTTGGGTTTCCTGTTGACTTTTGCCCTTGCAATTTACAGTGTTGAAAATGTCAATAGTAACGTACCACCAAGTTTAGAGGCAGTCTGTAAACATAATTTGTCAAATACATGCATAAAGCTTCCCCCTCACCCCAGCTCTTTTATAATTTTCAGTGGAATCCTGGTGCAAAAGGTATGGAAGAACAACAGTTTCAAAAGATATCAACTTCAGGATACAATCCCTAAGAGCTTGAGTGGATTTCTTCCATGTAAACTTCAGTTAGAAAAATCAAGTAAGAAATAGTTTACTTTATACCCCTTGTGCATCTGTGATTTATTAATTTGTTTTTTCCTCTAACTTATATGAAATCCTACTTTCTACGGATGTGAGCTGTAAATCTCCCTGCTAGTCAATGAAGTCAAGGTCAGTACTGAGTCATAGTTTTTGTCTCTGAGATGTCTGCTAATATCTTTCCATGGCACTACCATATGCTTTGCAATTGCGTGAGATCATCAGCATATGATTACACATGATATTTATTTAAATTCAAGAGAACGACCACAGAATCCCTACCCACAGTGATACTGTAAATTCCTTGACTTTTGGCAGGACCAGTAACCCCCAAAGTTAACACCTGCTAAAAAAACCCCAAACAAACAAAAACAACAACAAACCCCCCCCCAAAATGTAGCTACTTTGATATCTTTAAATTATAATTATTTTAGGTCTGTTTACCTATAGCAAAATACCTATGACATTTATAAGTGAGACACAATGATTTGCATCTATAGATTACATGTAAAATTGGAAAAATTGGAGCTTAAATGATATACTCCTGCCAGATCTTGAAAGTCTATGAGGAGATAGGTGTTCCAACGTAACGTACCAATGTCAAATGAAGTTATTCTGCTATTACATTACCAGAAACATGCATTAAATAGCTACAGACTCTTTTGTTCAGGGGATTCCCTTAGCTTTTTATTCAAGTGTACCACTCTAAAGAGAGAACAGTTTGTAATTGCATTCACTTGCATGCCGCTAATGAAATAACCCATTGATACTAATTCCAGCAGTGTTCTGTTAAGCATATTGTACTTTCTATGCCTGTAACAACCAGATCTGATAACGACCTTCTTTGCACTGAGTGTCTGTTGACACAGTGCGACTAAGAATTAAAATAAATGGATAATTTACTAAAACAAATAAAAGACAGCATATTTTACAAGTTTCCCAGCTACAGTGTAATAATACAGAAAACCAATAAAGTTTAAAAAATAAAGACAGCAGTCGTGTATACTCTTGCAAGTACTGACTTTTAAAACTACACAAGTGGTGACAATATGGTTATGTTGTCAAGAGCACCGAAATGCAGGTGCTAATACACCAGGTTTTTGCACGGTGCTAAGAGTGTAACGTTCTCAAAGAAACTAAGCTTTAAAGATATCAGGGATGTGGTTTCTCCCGTATATATTTTTTGAGTTCTTCAGACTTTCCCTATACATAAATGCTTACCCCAAACAGAATACATTTAATAATACAGATTAAAACTTTGTAGAGAAATACTTATTTCTCTATATTGAACACATGTTTTCCTTGAATAGATCATTGTCTGAGACTAAGTTCCACTCGAAACTTCTGGATGCATTTAGATTTCTTGTTAAAAAAATCCCAGAATGAAAAATCTCCTCTAATGTTCCATAGAGTTTTTGCATTTAACAAATAAACAACTTGTGCATTACATTACTGCCTTCATATCTTGTCATTTTCTCAGTTTCACGTACCATGAAATATTGCAGTCTACTAACCAGTATTTTATCTCCTGGAATCAAACACAACAGCAAAAATTAAAATGTGAGTTTATAAACTTCCTTCAGTGAAAACACAGGCTCCTAGAAACAGGTCCTATACAAACTGCTCTGTAGGCTGATTGCCTTCCACTTAGTTCCAAGTTTCTCATGAATTGTTAAGTGTCCTTCAGACTTTCATGTCAGGAAGAAAGTTGCTTTTGTTCATGAAAGATGACAGTTACAAAATTTTTATTTTGGTGTCAGGCGATAATGCTAGGGCAATTCTCTCGTTTACACTGACATTTTGCATACAAAGATAACATAAAGCAGTTGTTCGTTGAATAACTAAGCTGCCTATATCTGACTGGAATAGGTTCACCCTGGTGCCTGAAAACACGGTCTGAGCCAAAATTCTCTTCTACCCCGCCTCCACCCCAGGAATCTGCTGGTGGTGCTGAGGCAGAAAATAATACAGTCTTGATAGAAGCAAAATCCCCACCTGGGTTTTGTACTAAATAAAGTGAAAAGTGCTGCCATTCTCTGCTTAGACTTTGTCCATAAATCAGTTCTTTCTTTTGCAAAATTAGCTGGAAGTAGCAGATGCAGACAAACACCATTTTATTCTAATTTAGCACTCTTAGCAGTAGTTCATAATATCATTCAGCTGCATCCCACTTGCAGAACGACTCTGTTACACTAATTTCAGAGAGGTTTTATCACATTTACATGTAGAAAATAAACTGATAAATGTTAGTTTGCATATCAGTTATGGAATCTACTGTGTACATTACTCAAGCTCCACATATAGACACTTCCTGCTGCTTCAAAACAGTAATATCATGAATAGTTCAATGCAACTGAATGTACTCTTATATTAGGTTTCAAAAATCTTCTTTTTAAATGAATGCTTTATTTACCAATATGCCAAGGTCTGGGCACTGGATAAAAATGCCTCTGAACTGTTCCATGTAGGACATCCTGAAGGCACCACTTCATCAGGACGGAATGAAATGCTACAAAGTAACACCAGTGTACAGTAGTTGGGCAGCAATTAGCAAAAAGTGGTTGTGAAAGTTTTTCATTCCCTAGTTGTGTGCGTGTTTCTAAAGAGGTGAGATCTATGTACATATCTACAAATTAATTATAAATTAAGCATGCTACAGCGGTTTATAAATGATAATTGAAATCAACCCAGTGACCCTCAATTGTGAAAGATTTATTCAAACCTGGTTAACCATTTATAAAGTATTTATATAGAAACAGATTTTAAATGATGACTTTCAATTTTCCAGGCAAACTTGATATAAAGTGCTTTCATTTTATCTTCTGTCCTAGTTACTGCATGTGGAGACATTGCGATACTGAATACGTGGTAATTTCTTGCAAGTTTTTTGACTTCTCGATATTGGAATGACACTATGAATAATAGTACAGGAGTATTACAGGCTCATAAAAGCAAATGAATGTTTTAAGAACTGACAGTACATACATTCTTAAAACTGGAATCTATTTAAATGTACTGCTCTGAAGCAAAGAGATATATTGTAATATATTTACAATTGTAACTGCCTGTGTGCTTTTCTTTGACATGATTTCATTTCGAATAGTACTATTCAAATACGTAATGTAGCTAATTTTATATAATTTATACATAAGCACATACACTTGGTATAGATAGATACAATAGATACAGGGAAAAGTAATAAATAAATAGACTTTAGTGAAGTTACTTTTAGTTTATATCTGTGCAAATGAGTTGCAAACTTGGGTTCTTTTCGTTGACACTTTCATCTGCTGAATTATCCACATTGATTTTCCTCGATTCAAATAATACCAAAAGAACCCCTCATGAAACAAGCAGCTTAGCATCCTCTCTTAGCTGCTGTAACCAATGTCGTTCCCACATGCCCTGCTTCCTCTGCACCTCTAAGGTGCTCAACAGCTAATTGATCCTGTAAACTCCTACAGTCCTACAGAGAATGTACCTACCCCAGTGCTCATTCTTCCTACAAAGCGCAACATGCTTCCTTTTCTGTTTTTCATATTTCAGGCACTCATTTATTTAGTACTCTATCATCAATAACAGAAAATATGACTGTCCAGTGATGGAAAAAGCAGTTACAGAATTTGAAGGTAACAGCGCAAGCTCTTCTTTCATATTCTTTTGATGTACACTATTAGTGCTCAGGACAGGTCTGAGTAACGATATCACCCGTGGCATAAACCATCCTCAACTACACTGCTGACTGATTCCAAATTACTATTTTTTAAAATTCCTTCTGACACAGGCTTACCTGATCTCTTACGTGATCAGCCAACTATGATAATTAAAAATACACGTGCTTTTTAAAAGTCATCAGTGGAGATACAGCATTCATTTTGTTAGTTTTTTTTTTTCTGCATGCATCAAAAGCAATTAGAATTAATGAAAAATGTTATATGTTGAAAAACACACCAAAATTATCACATGGGAGGAACAAAACATTTCTGCTCCTGCTCTGAAAATAGTTTAATTAAAATCTCAGGAAAAGGAAGTGTGATATTTCAATAAATATATCTCTTACTCAAAAAGCCCATATTTTTGCAACTCTACTGTACAAAACTGGTTATATTGATTCTTTACAGGGTTTATTCAATTAGAATATTTGAAAAATATACAAATGTGTAAGGCAAACAGCCATAAATAACTACAAAATGTAAGATACGGACTTTCATGTTCAGAGGCACCTTAGAAAGTATGAGTCAAATTTCCATTTCATATTTCAACTCTAAACATAGTAACAGAGATGTAATTACAGAATAGTAAACAGCACTAGAATTTAAAGAGATAAAAACCCCTGATTTCCACAATTTGTTTCATGTAGGCAAACATACAAAACCTAAACAAAAGAAGATTTAAAGATCCCTCTCCCTCTGTAAGAAAACAGCTTCATTTGCATAATCTCCTACAAGTTAAATTTCCCTTTATGATATTTTGGAATGTTTTCCTGATCAGTAAATTCCCTACAGCAATATAAAAAGTTCTACACTCAGTAATGAAACATTTTTTTAAATCACAAAATGAGGACTTGCAGTACAAATACCCCTGGCATCCTGCCGTAAGATAAAACTGTTTAATTCTTTCCCTTAAACAGAATCCACATAATCAGTAATAGATTTATGCTTTTGTAATAGAGCAAGAGAGAGTTTTCATGAGGGAGGGATACTTGTGCTTATGGCTAACCACCTTAAAATGTTGTTTAGACTGGCTGAAATGGTGAAAGTAGCTCGTTTGCAATCTCTGTGCTTCCTGTCTTTAATGGAGCAGACAAAAGGACTTTGAACAGAAATGAAAGAAAAGATGAAGGCAGCCAATTAGTTTCATCCTGAGCAGCAGTGTATGTGAAACACGGCCCTAGCAACTACTTCACTAACTTGTGCTGCTAACAAAAACTATTACCAGTCTGGCTTTAGTGGCAGACTCTTGCACAGGGCTGTGATGTTCAGGCTTGGGCGATTCATAAGGGGGCACGGCATCACATCTGCTGCTAGAAGACAATTTAAGATTTGTCCATTATTCTTCCTTCATCCATATTACATATTATTTACTCACTGTCAGTGGAGGGAAACCTGCAGAAAAGGGCTATTTGAAGGGCCCTAGAGTTACGGTAAAAGTGGGTGCCCTCTGAGTCCATCAAGAACCCTTGTTATGGCAATATCACAGGAAAAGATGCTGACAGAGAGGTGTCATTCAGATTCAATACTCTAACAGCTTAAAACACTGCCCTTAAGGAAAGACTGTGGGTAAAGCAAGTACAGTTAGTGCTAAGCTAGCAGCACGAAAAGCTCTCATACTTATGCCCAAGCCCTCCTGTGTTAGAGTCAGAGGGTACTACAGAAATATGCTCAAGACAGATGAAACTAAACGGAAATATGAGCAGGGAAACTTCAAAAGACAATCTAGCAAATCTATTACTGTTGATTGTAAAAGCCAAAACTATTTATCCTTGCATAATTTTCAGAGGCTGTTTCATCACATAAAGGAGTGAATGAAAAGCTGTTGGTGGTGATCAATTCAAGGGTATGCAGAGTTGTGCTGCTTTATGAATCACTGCAATTTAACATACTGCAGGACTGGTAAGTGGTCTCTTATTGTACTACTGGAGAGTTACACAAAATTAAAAATGTTTATTTTGCTACATACAACCTATGCAGAGAGGGTAGGCCAGAGGTTTTAGCAGGAAATACAGACCTCTTGAAATACATCAGCACAAGACCAACATGGAATAAAAACTGTCATCATCTTTCCTGCCCTTGGATATACTGAAGGGGTATTGCTTTGGCAGGTTTCAACCTTCTTAAAATATTAAGTAACCACAAAATTTTAAAGTCCTAAATTTAAATCCACATTAGCAAGAAAGCTTGTTCCCAAGTACTGTCCACTTAAATATTTCCAGGATAGTGACAGTTCTCCTGCTATGTGTAAGTCTTTCTCCGAATGGAGCATGACTTAGGAGAGGTGCTGACATAGGATCAAATTCTTTGAAAGATGGACTATATTTTATTATACATACATTCATATTAATGCAGAAGAATTGTTAAATAAATGTTACTACTACGTCCAGCAGTAATTTTAACATGATGAGCAGATAATTATTTATTTAGTTTCCATAATTCCAATTTGTTCTATTTATTTCACAACTACACAAGCTTGAAAAGACTTCTTAAAATGAATCATAGAAATGAGAGCCTCAGAAAACCAATTAGATCATAAAGTTCAGGTCTATGTCATTATGTTGTTGCTTGTTCTCTCCAGGTTACGTATACGGGAACATTAATGGCATTTCCAATATACCAACATTAAGTCCAGATTTTCCTTTCTTTCCTTCTACCCCTCTACAGCATGCAGCAGTGACCAATACACAGTGCATTTACGAATAGTCTGAGACTCGCTAGAAACATGGCAGTCCCACAGCACACAATAGATTGTGCTTCATTCTCAGCTTATGCTTGAAACCATAAGCAATGGCTCTTTTTCTCTGTACTGTTCTTTTTCAGATCAATGATTTTCAGCTCCATTTTAATTACAAAACTGTAAAACAATCTATTCTCCTTATGTACACATAACACAAACTGCTCCAAGAAACATGTATAAGAAATGAGGCTCATTCTGAACCTATCAACTGAAAAGGCTGATTCAGCTTCTCTTCCAAATGCAGAAGAAACGGACTTGATTCTCACTATATTAAACTAATATTACAGGTCTTCCAGGAATGAAGGAGGAGATGAAGACACAATGTTTCTCTGCATTTGCCCAGTCAAAAGAACAAACAAAGCTTATCAAAAGCCACCTCCATGCAGCCAGGTGACACATCAGTTGCTCTTGTGGCGTTCCACAACCTCTGTGTTGCCTGCTTATACCATTAAAACATTACTTGTATTGATAGTCACGGTGATAGCTATTCCAGAGAGGAGTCTTTGGCTGTTACATTCACTGAACAACTCTCAACCCAAGACCAGGTAACTCCTCTACCTTAAGAGGAGTTCTGCAGCACGTGCAGAACTGAAATTCCCACTGAATTCCAAAGCAAATAAACAAACCTTCTTTGAGAAAAACAGTATTGTTTTTAACTGACTAAATATAACTCGAAGAAAACAGAAAAGCTTTTGGGTACATCTCTCTCACTTCAAGGGTACCTTTCAAAAGGGCTTGGTGCCCCAAGGGTTGTCTAGTGTTTCCATTTCTGTTGCAAAAATAATAAAATATTATTTCCCCCTACAAACGTGTGCTACTCATACTCTTAGACCATCACAACCACAGACTGCTACTGTACAAAAGAGGTTTACACTGAAGTCTTTCGCCAAATGTTTCCTGTCCTTCAGCTGTAAGCCAGGCACAATATACCATCTATAGTCATTCAGTCCCATGGTGGAACCTCAGTGCTAAAATCATTTCTGAATGTTTCTGGTTCACATTAAATAACTGCATGCTTGTGCCACGGGAAAGATGAGACTGGCAGCCCAAATCCAGACAGAAGAAAGAGTGTTTGCAAGATTCTTCCTACCCAGCCCATGATCCAGGCAGCTCTCTCTCGGCACGAGTCCTCAGTCAGGCAGAGGCATGAAGGGAGTGCGAAGGCTCTGCCAACCAGCAGATCATGCCAAATGGTTGATCTTCACATCCCCTATGCAGTGAAGGTTTAGGTACACACGTGAGCATCACACTGCACAGACCTCTATGGAGTTTCTGAGGATAAAGCCACTGACGTTAAATTTTGATGTAAATATTTAACATCAAGCCGAGGGAAATATTTGACTGGCTACTGCTCTTTTGTACTCTTCCTCTTTAGCTCATTTAGTGGGGAAATTTAACTGCTGCTGCATGAAACTCACACAGATTATAGGGTAGAAATACATATTTTACTAATGTCAGCCTTTTTTGTTTGTAACTTAAACAAGATGACTAGTACTGTGTGTTCCAGAGAAGAAATCTACATAATGCTGTATGTGATAAATTTCTGAAGATGAAAATTGACTAATGTTTTTGTTACATTTCCTATTTTGTCCTTGGAAAACCTGCCTGTATAATAAAACATATATAGTTTTCTGAGGCTGATTAACTACCTTGTTTCCAGTAAAATTACTTTCCCTTGAGAGGAACATTAAGATTTCTTTAATGCAATCTTCATCCATTACCATTGATTATGGCTTCATTAAATATGAAAATGAGGATTTACTCTTTGCAACAGATCACTTTCTGCATAAGTGAGTAAACATTTTCCTCTGCATGCTTCACTCAGAGAAGCGTGAACAAATATTTTATTTATGTACTATTTTGAAGGAATAAATTGCCTGTGGCAAAAACCTAAGTACAGCTCACGGACAAAATACTCTTCTCTGGCAAGGATGGAGCAACAATATGAAAGTCTGGGGCACAAACCACTCATGACCCTTATGGTACCAAGCGGTTAAATGCAATAAATATTCATAAGCAAGATAAGCTAATGAATTACACAAATCCTTACTTGTGAATGAATCAATCAATTTATGAAAAGGCTGGCTGAAGACAAAAAGATATTTCAGGCAGTGTAAAGCTGTCCAGTCAGCCTGGTAATAAGAATGGATCTTTGGCAGATGCAATGGCTTCATCTAAAACATGCATAAACCAGACATAATTTAAGGGAAAACAGCTGAGAAATTATATATTAATGTGCTAATAACATGTGAGCAGTACTGAAGATTTTTAATTTTTTTATTATCTTTCTTGATAAATAATTTTTTTTTAAAATGTCTAAGTTAATTGTCTTGGGAAAGAAGAGAAGGTTTTTAAGAGTCTTTTAGTACCAAAAAAAGAGAGAGGTTTCTCTATATGAAGCTTTGAAAAGTGAAATTCCAGGTCTAAAGGCAACTGTTCTGCATTGCTATCTGAGTTGCCCAGCGTCAGGTGAGCAGGTGTTTTACTGGTTTCTTTAAACCAGTTCATTCCTATGGTGTAATGAGATACTTTCAAGATCCCACTCAAATTCTACATCTACAACTTTTGCACACATTGTAAGTAGAGAAATTCACCAAATACTTGCTGTAAAGGGTATTCCCAGGTTTCACATTTATTGAGGCGATTTTTTAAGGGCTCATCTATAGCCTTAGGGATCAGTTTGGGCAAAAGCACATCAAATCAATAAAGTAAGGAAGAAAAAGCAAAGAGAGAGGGGGGAAATAGAGAGAAATGGGAAGCAATTACTTTTAAGAGGCACTGCATACATTCCCTTGAAAACAGGAGCTGTTCTCATGAGTAGACAGTCTCACTCTTGTCTTCCAACTAAACCAGTAAAAAGTGCATTTTTAATACTCATGCAGCTTGTTATCTTTGCATCAAAGTGCCAGACACTGGTTTCTCTTAGGGCCAAACATGTTTCCATCGGTACACGTTCAACTGCTCTCAGCAGCTTATTATGAGGAAATACACTAAAACAGATTAGAAAATGCGTCTACCTCTTACAAGAGTAATCCTTTGCATGATACAACACAGATATAAACACCAACTTTTAAGCAAAGACTGTACAGTCACTGTACTGCAAAGACTTCAGCTCTCCCCAGCAGGGAGGCCATTTCCTTCATGCTTTCTTCGAACCCCAACCCCAACCCATGGAAATATTTTCACTGAGATCAATGAGATGTAGTTGGGTCCATAGGAAGCAGTGATACCGGACTATTGCATCCCCTGTGTCATGCATTTGTAATTAATATTCACAAATTCCTAGTGAGGGAGGTATACTCACCTCTGATACCTGTCCCTGATGCAGGAAGTCCAGCAATCACTCAAAGGTGACTCAGTGGGAGGTAGATTGTAAACAGAAGTTTTGTCCCAATTTAATTGTTATGTACTTTGTCGTGGTTGCTCTCTAGGACTTGCTAGCACAGCCAGAGAGCATTTCAGTTTACCTCTAATGTAGAAAGCCAATATTTTGCTCTCACTATCTTATGGGATAAAGAAACGATACAAACTTGAAAGCATACAGCAAGAACTTAATTTCTAAAAAGTAAGTGCTATAATTTCAATACCATATAATAAACTGTGCTTGAAAGAAAGTGAAATCATTCTGTCAAAAAGAATACAGACTGTCAATCAACAGCATTTTTTTGAAACCAGACTGCAATAAGCATAGCAAAAAAGTGTTCCATCAAGAGGACGGTCTGTGATTAAAAACATTACAATGGTATCTTTTAAATTCCTCTAAATTCAGAAAAGTGGGACCCTAGAGAGCACTGAATACACACATCAGCAGGCAAAATGTAGTCACATCTTCTCAAAGCCTTGGACTAGCCCAGCTCCACTGTTTTCAAAGGAATTACAAGAGTGAGGAAAAAGTGTAAGAATCAAGCTCCACAGCACTACGTGTAAAGATTTAACTAGTGATAATCAGAAGCCCTACATCTGTAATTCTGCATGGGAAAAATTCTTTGTTAACCATTTGACATCTAGACACAGATGGCCCCTATTCTTTTTCCTTAAAGTATTCCATTAGAAAGGCGAAAACCAGACAGAAGAAAAGTAAAGAGTGATTTTCTTTTTTTCCTGTGGTAAGCTTATACTCTCTGAGAGAAGTCTGTGTTGTCTGTATAATTTTTGATCAGTGTAAAATAAGAGTCAAGTACTCAAGTGATACAATCACAACATCTTACAACAGCATCAATACTAAAGTCAGAGCAGGGGGCTCAGCATTTACCCCACTGGGAGCAGAACCCTAGTGAAAGACATGTGACTCCATTGTGTGTTAGCTAAAACGCACAATAAAACCAGAAGAAATTTCATCACCAAAGTGAAATGCCAAATAAGTTATCAAGATAATGAACTATCCAAAATTTTGCTTTTGACCTGTCACAGAAATCAGACAGGTACAGAACGAGGGCTGGACTTATGGGGTTCATATATGTAAGATTCTCTTTCTTTTTCTCATGAGGATTCACAACAGCTAGCTTTGAATTCAGTGTAAACTTGGCAAAACACATAACACATTCTTAATTTATAATAGCTTTAGTGGAGCATTGAAAAGCAGCTGCTTAAGAATGTATTTGTTTATGATGCTTTTTAATACTTTTTTTTATTATCACCAGGGATATCCTTTTACAACTTGCTCATATCTACCATGAACCAATAATAATTAGCATTAAATGCTACACTGTATTTTTCACACCAATGTGTTGACTGCCTAAGGGAGGAAGCTAAAGAACATAAGGATTTCAAACTTAAAAACAGATTACACAAGATTTAAATATATTTGGCCAAATATTTTTGCTCCACAAAGGTACATTTCTATGAAGTTCTCTTCATAGTGAGTATGATCAGAGCAGCTACTATCTGACAAATAAAGTAAAAAAAAAAAAAGTAAAAAACAGTCTTGAGCTAAATATAGCACTGAAATGGGAACAAGGGGGTCTTTGCAGCTCTGTTAAACACCCAGTGTGACCTTAAAAAGCCCCCCATATAATCTTTTTAATTACTGTTGTAGTTCCCCATTTGTAAAATATAGGCAACTCATAGGAGGGCAATACAGATGGTGGCCTGCAAACCAATGTGTCAACCCAATTAAGTACTTGTCAATAGTTAATGCAAAAGTAAGTGCAGCTCTGCACGTTCAATACTATGCTAAAAACCAGTTGCATAGTATCCAGTATAACTGGTTGAATTGTTTATTTCAAAGACTTGTTCTAATGAAATAGTAAGAAATCTGAATGAGAAAATAACAATATCTTGACTTGAAAATTGGCCAATCTGAAATAATTGCAAAGAGCTGGATTTTGACAGCACACTGAAACCTTCCCTTAGAAAGGCAAACTTTTTAAAGCACCTTGTACTGAATCTCTAAACTTGGCTGCTTTTGAAAAAATGCCCAGTTCTGTGGGTGGTCAGTGGTACCAGTTCTTTACAGGAAGAATTTTCACTGACATCAAATGAGGTTCCCAGGATGGTGTGTTAATAGGAACAAAGCTTTGGTTACAAAACATGTTAAAGATGAAAACAGTCTCAGGAATATGTTTTCCTTTAATGCCATGTTTTATTTCGAGCCTCTGATTTTTCCTAGGTGGTATACTTCAATCACAACCTGAATTCTACAAGTTTTTCCTTAAAACTTTTAAAATGCCATTTAGAAATTCTATTAATTACATTTATTGTATAAAAAAATGAAACCTGTCTTTACTCTGAAGATACAGAGATACAGGAAGATGACCTAACATGAGGGAGACCCTGTATTAACTGTCAGAAATCAAGACCTGATTCAGAAGTACAACTACAGCAGATGTAAATGATCTTTTTAATAAACACACTGAAAGTCTAAGTAGCTTATACATAAGTATTAGATAACTCTAAGACTTTACTAAAAGAACCCAAGACCAAAATAAAATGAAGGCACATGTATTTTAAAGCTCACAGTCTTAGAGTATCTCTTATCTCCACTTCTTCAGCTAGAGCAGGAGAAATAACAGCAATGAACAAGTACACATTAAGGGTATCATGACATTATCAAGCAGAAAAAAAGCACAAAAATTCCAAAAGAATTTACAGATCAGCTACAGACATAGCTGGATTTGAGCTTCATTTTCTCAAATGCACCTCAATTTTCTTAAGAATACTTTTTTATAACAAAGAAAACACAAAATCTAAGTCCAGTTTTATAGTCCTGCTAGACGCTGCTTTCTTAATGAAATATTGAGATGTCAGTAACTGCTGGTTTCAAATAGTGCTAACAATAAATACATAAAAAGGAGCATTTATTCATACAGTCGCCATTAAAGTGTTCATGGCACAACATCTTTTCAAAAATTAGAAGTCTCCAAATGTAGAAAAATACCTCTTTTGGCAAGTTTAGTTTGACTAAGAGAGCAGTTAGAAAGCATGGTGGAAGTTAGAGGCCATGCTCACCAAAGCTTCCAAAATCAAAGATAAAATTCAAATGTTTTGGGGTTATCAGTCACTCTTTCATAAGTGATTTTAGCCAGTTTCCCATAGAATACCTACCTCTAATCAGAAAAGTCATGAACAATCATGTGTAATAAAACACACGATGAAAGTCTCAAGATCTCTCTTCAAAACACTCTTGTGCTTTGTGTCTCTCACCTGATCAAAGAACAGCTAAGTGAACACAACACTGATAGAAAGTCTCTTCTCAGCTTTAATTGGGGTCCACTACTGGAAAACTGTCACTCAATGTTGATCTGTTTTCTTTAAAACTCCACAGTGAATGCTTTGCTTCTGGTGCTCTCCCCCTGGGCACGAATTCCCTGAGATTATCCCCAGCTATCAGAAAAGGAATCCACAGAAAGAAAAATAATTTTATGTTAAAGCAGCTCGAGAAGCCAATGGGGAAAAATGAGAAAGAGTTATTGGAATGACTAATAGCACAGCAGGTGTTATATTAAAAAAGGTGTAGTATAAAATGAGATAATAAAAAACAGGTTAGTAGAAATTCATCCCCAGTGAATCATAATTTTAAAATATTTGCAGAAACAAATGGAATTACAATATAAAATCCCAATTATTTAGAATTGAGGTGAGTACGTTCCTGCCTTACATATTTACCAAAGAACTACAGAGATGCTGAAAAAGCTTTTTAAAATATAAAGTAATGAGAAAAATAATTTTCTCATAATAAAATCCTTGACAAACAAGTTATAACTGCATAACAAAAATTTCACCTATGAAAACTTCCTAACGGCCACAACTTCATGCAAATGCACTGAAAGCTACCCTTGTAAGAGGTGTAGAAAATCTGGTTGCTGCTAGGGGGTTCCAGTTAGAAATTTGCACAGAAAAGCTAGTACTGGGAAAGTGTTGACTTCATGCTTTGTCCTTACCAGTTTGCATAATCTCACATACTGACTGACATTTGAACCTATAGTTTCATGTTTCCTTTATTTTTACAGGAGTAAATATTTTCTGGCAGCTTTTTCAGTATTTCATATGACTGCAAAATTTGGGGTATTGCTGAACTTTGAATTGATTGCAGAACTTACATTGGTAGACACAATCTACATTTGAGAATGAAATTTTCTGAATTCTTTTGATTTATTGGCTGTTGCAGAAGATCACAGTATCAGGAAGCAATATTTCATTTTTCCTAGTACATTAAGAAATGGAGAAAAAGCTTTCTTTCCAGTATACGCTAGCTCTATTTTTCTCTCAAAGGCTGCAAGTAATTGTTCTGAAACCTATCCCAGAGTTCAAGGCTGCTAATTAGGATGCAAATAGTTAGGTGTAGCTTAAATCAGTAACAGTTCTCATGGCCTTTTTGCAGCCTTTCACCGTACTGTAACAGGCTCTCCTGTGTCCTCTTTAAAACAGTTATCAATTGGTCAACACATAGTCAAAATTTCCAATTTGCCGCCATCATCCATGGCCTCTTGCCATCAGCGATTAGCACTTCATTCTCAAAATGACGGTTCCCTATTACTGTCTGTATAATCCATGTGATTGTCAGCTGGCTAAATGTGATGGAGAATTTATTCTTGAATGCATTGCATGCATGTAATCATTTATGTTATTGGCATATCAACTGGTTATATGACATTAAAAAAGAAATTTACTAAATGGCAGGTGTGAATGGCTGTAATTTATTCATTCTTTCTGTAACTCAGCTGTCAAAACATCAACCTAAAATTATATTGTTAAAAAAATATATATCTATCCAATAAGAGAGAATTACATTTTTTTCCTGAAGACTGGAGGCAGCAACCACATTTAGCTTTAAACAGTTTATCCAGTGTTAAAATTGTTGTTGAAGTGACACTAAGAAAACCCTAGGAAAGCACGAAGTGAAACATCAGTGTCAAGACAATGATTTTATCCAATGAACTCCATATATGAGTGCTGATTCTGTATTGCACTGGATAACAGCTGTTGAACCAGAGAGGCACCTAAAGAATCCAGTATCAGTCCCCAGACACACATCCACAAACTTCTGCTGCTGGAACGCTATAGAAGCAGAGCTCTTAACTCATTTGATAAATACTGTATAAAAAGACCACAAAGATCACGGGAAAACGTCAAGACGGAATGTCTCTTGGCAAAGCAACTCAACATAATCCTAACAGCCATCTTGATATGCCAGAGGAAGATCTGGATGTGAATCCTTGTTTGAGACTAGTTTTACACTGTGGCTACACCCCATCTTAGTAACAGCCAAGTTAATCCAATCAAACTGTAGCCATGGAAAAGTTAAACATACAATTTAACATCATAATTCATACTCCTGATAAAGTCAACGAGAGACAGAGTCCATTTGGTAACGTGGTTCATCTGCTGCTCTAAAACCTCTTTGAGGATGAAATGAATGGTCCTCAAGAACAGATAGTAACTAATTTTTTCTTCAGCTGGAATTCAGGAACACTAGTGTTAAAATAATTCTATTCTGAGTCAGATTTCCACCATCAACAATGACAGGCAAGCCTGATCTTCACACCACCTGCCCTCACTTAATTTGATCCCCATGCCCAGACCAACCGTCCTGTTTCCCCCTAATTGCTCACTAGATCACCTCTATTTCCCCCTCACTTAAAATCAAGTCCATCCTGTGAGGTGCAAGGCAATCTCAGCAAAAAGCTGAGCTCCTTTCCTTCCACGGAATAAAATGGATGCACTTCAGCATCTTGAAGGATCTGAGCCTTCCAGGGAAAGCAAGAAAATTGCAGGAAAATAAATTGTTGCAATTTAAGACTATAAAGCCTCCTCAGTGGCAAAAGCAATGAAAAGATGTCACTCAACAGCAGGACAAGGCTTGAGACTTTGCTCATAATTGATATCGGTGAACTTTGCCTGTTTACAAATCCTGAAAGAAACAGACACTAAATTCCATTAGCAATCCGTCAGCTTGAGNTTAATGAGACTTGCATATACAGCACCAAAGGAGGGATTTATTAAGGAACCTGTGTCTTAATGAAGGTGTGGCCCATAGCTAGATCTTCTAAACAGAGTAAAAAGATGTCTTCCTGCCCCTGCAATGTCCTTCAGCTGTCTCTCTTATTGTTTTAATAGATCACAATTACTTAGAAAGGTAGCAGAGGCTGTGCCAAAACCAAAATAACACCTGTACAGTAAGTCATGAAAGCGATATGCCAAAAGCCACATAAACCTCCAGGAGGCATAGAAAGGCAAAACCTTTACAAAAACCCGTCAGCACTGGTTCTGCAGGAATACTGAAGTAAAGAAATGAAACTAATGTTTGGTCTCTATTCAAAATAAAAAAGGTGACATCCAAATTGCTTGGCAAATGGTATTCTGGGGTTAAAAAAACCCATCAGAAGCTATCAATATCAATACAAGGGAGACAAGTCTGTTACAGGAACAGTCATTCTGCACTTAAATGTTATCTTTGCATACATACACAAAGCTGCATGTGCACCTTGAAATCTAAAAAGACTTGATCATTCCACAATCACCCACAGCGACTGCTGAAAGTTTTTCACTCCCATTCTTAACTGGAGAAGGGCACTCTCTCTAACTGATGTCTGCAACTACTTCTTGTAACCTGAGTTAAACGTGGGTTTATTCTTGAAAGCTCTACTTCTGAAGGTGAGTTGTACCGCTACTGGAAGCACGCTGCATGAAGGGGTTTTGGACTAAGGTCCCATAGTAAAATAATTCCTGTTGTATGTGAGGAGTTCATAACCCTGCCTAGTAACCTTACCCAAACAAGATAAAGGCATAAGATTCCCTAAAATCAGTAAGAGATGCATCCCAGGAAACAGTACAGACATTTGTATATAGACCATATTTTATTACTATACTCAATTCATATTGCTTTACTAGTTTGTTAAGACATTATTAGCATCAAGTTCTGAATACTATAATTAAAAATTGTTCAGAGAGTGACAGCTCTCCCTGAAGAAGACATCTGAAAGCAATTCATGCTCAGAAAGCCAGAGCCCATAAGCAGGCAGAACGAAGCCTACCAAGTTTCAACACCAGAGCTGCTACCACATTTCAGCAGTTCGAACTATAGTTTGCGCACAGCAAGCTCTTGTGAACTTGACTGAAATATGTGAAGCGCAGTTTGGCGATCTCTTTGAGGTGCCTTTCTAATGATTATACTGTGCAACCAATTCCTCAAAGAAAACTTAAGTTGTCTAGACAAGGTTGTTGCTTCAAGAGACTTAAATATTGTCCAAAAAGTTTACTAGGATATCAGAGATATCGTGTGATCTACAGGCTAATGACATCTGGGGCAAAACAGAGCTCACACCACACAAAGGACCACCGAAATCCACAGGTACATGATTTAACTTGTCAACTTGAAATGAAAGCTAAAACATCAGTATTATAGAGGATGTGGGTTTTTTCTCTTGCTAAACTAACATAGAATTCAAACAGAGAAATATCTATTAAAATAATATTTATTTTTTGACCACACTAATTTAAGGTACATTATATGCATGACTTGGGAAGAATGCTGTTACAGTGAAACTGAAATAGTTTAGCAGTAATTCCAGCATCTCAGATCATGCATCCTAAGCAGACCGTGGAAAATTATAATTGTATTATTAAAAATAAAACATGCTCCAAAATTATTTGAGCACTATAGTACCATGCAGCTTTCAAAATAAACATACATCCTGAAACAAGATCCTTAAATCTGAAAAGCTGTAAAAAGCTGACATCACTTGCTATTAAAGGCGTTTCTCGTGAGTTTAGATGATTTTGTGATTTATCTTTATTTTCCTACTGTAGCTCCAAGTCCAACCTACAATTTTATGCCAAAATACTAAGTAATTAAGAAATTATTACACCCCATTGCTTCTGAATTTCTCTGTCCTCCAGATAACTGCTAATTTAGCACCAAAGTGGCACATTAGAGCAGACCTAATGGCTGTGGTTGTATCTTGATTTACAAAGTCTTGGAAGGAAAGTGCAGTATGATGCTGTGACAGACCTGCACGATGAGTCACTGTTTTTACCTGCTACTAACACAGAACAAAGAACATTTCTATAGGATCGGAAATAAGGGCAGAATATTTTAGGAGCTATTTTTCCTTCAAATAACATCTCTGCACTCTCCCTGTTGTAAATGGTAACCCATACTGTAACTTGGCAATCAGGGTATCACAGTTGTAGTTCGCAGAACAAATACAGACTGTTCCTGCGCGGGAGGAATACAAGTGGAAGGCATACCATGGAGGAGGGTCTGCTGGTGGCACTTTCTAGGCCACTTGTGACATTGGAGCTTTAGAGTGATACTGCTTTGGAAAAAAACCTTTTTGCAATCATAGATTTTCTGTAATTTCTCTACTGTAGCATTTGCCAATTGCCTAATTGTTTGAATTGCTCCCCAATTAATGTGTTTGCAGGGAACTACCAGACAATAATTTCTGTCACTTAAGAGTTTCTCTTAGTCCTTTTCCTAAGTCATGTCACCCCCCCACCCTTCAACATATAATTGTCTCTGTTTTATGTTTAACTTGGTATGTATCTTTTTTAACTTTTATTTAATTGCTTTTTGACTCTCAGTTACCACACTGCCCTTTTTCACGTAATAACAGACAGCAAGAAATGACAGAAAAGTTGTGAATTTTCAAGGGTTACTGCCATTTTTTTTCTCTTGTAAATCTATTCTTTATGATAAAAGAAGCAGTATACATCTGTTCTGCAACAGAGAATTCATCTTTTTAGGCTTCTATTAGCTACAAGCTATGCAACTTTCTTTTTTTCCTTCCTTAAAAAGCATGGTCATTTGCAAATGAAGTAGGGGATCTGCTGTATGCATTTAGGAAGAAATTTCCTTCGTCATTTATATAGTTGGAATGTAACCATAAAAAGCTAAGAAATTAAGGAAAAACAAAAAAATAATGAACTATTAAGTTTGTTGACTAAGATGAAAATTTTGCAAGAATACTGGAAAAAGAGAAGCATTTTCTCTTGAATACATACTTTCAAAGGGGGGGGCGGGGTGGCACAAAGGGAAACAAAACCAAACTGGCATGGGTCGGTTAACTCTGATGAGCATAGAAATCCTGTGCCATCACAGGAGTGATTTACCAAACTCCATCGGCAGTGTATAGCGCTATGTCAGCGGCCCAGAAGATAAAGCATTTCTTCTACTTTATGAGACATCTTAACAACTCAAAAGTCTATATTATATTAATAAATACATTTGGCATCCAAGATCCTCTGCAGGTAATAAAAACAGAGAATGTACTAGATTTAAATATATATGTAAAAAAGGCGGGGTTAATGAAACTTAGGAATTAAGAAAAGGGCATGCTTGTATAGGGGAATCCCACAACCATAAATGTATAGATGTCACTAATTTTGTTTTCATTTTTCACTTCGAGTTTAAGTGAGGCATTAAAAAAGTTTTAACGTAGGGCTTTTCAGTATATTTAAAATACTGGAATGATGTCACCTTCAGTAGTTCTTGAATATCATTAGTAGGTGTCTCCCAGCCTCTCTAGAGGTCTATTTCACAAGATGCTTTAATTATTCCTAAACTATTCTTAACAGAAATTAGCACATCAAAGCAATGAGAAACCAATGAGAAAAAATTCCCTTTGTAGAAGTCCTCAAGCTCATGTATTGAGCCTGTGTGATTATAAAAGGTACTATTTCTGTAAATGTGTTGTAAAAAGAGGACACAGAGAGCGATAAAGTAATTTTTTTCCTAGCTCCTAAAAATTCAATTAAATGAAAGATTCCTTCAAAACTCCCAATGTTTTAGCTTGGCTGCTGCAATGTAGTTTTTCAAAGTACATACTTATTCAAAACCAACATCAAACTGGCTTGTTAGCTTAATCCAGCTTCCATTCAAGTCAATGGTTAAGATAAAAGAAAAATAAAAATCCCAGGAAGTCCTAAGAGGAAGCCTGAATTTGGTACCTGGCTTCTCAGTACCTGGCTTTCTTATTTACATTAACATACCAACTTGATCCCCACTGATATTTAGTGGCATCAGGTTTGAATTCAATCTGTAACAAGAGCTTTGTCCATATCACAGTAAAAGAACTTGGACCCCTGGTATTTTGATTTTTAAAAGAATCTCAGGAGGAGTTAACGTATTGAAACTAAGAAATGAGAAATAGTCAATTATAATCAACCGTTTGATAATTCCACTCCATAACATAGAGCTATGGATAACTCCTCTTGTCTAATGCCACAGCTAGAAGACTTGATAAGAGAGATCTCTAGAAAAAGGAGTTCCAGATCATTGGGCATTTTATGTCACTTTAATGTTTAGGGAGGCAGCTGAGGAAATATATTAGATTATGCTTATGTTCCAGTATTCATAATAGAGTTTATGGGATAAATGAAGGACCAGGTTTCTTTTTTACTAGATAACTACAATGTTATTTCCACAGTATAAAGTATAATTAAATTTGAACATTCATTCTATTGTGCGTTTTAACTTTAGGTTGAATCAACTATGTGGATATATTTGCTGACTTGTTTTGCTAAGCTAACTGTCTGCAGGGAAGATTAACAAGGGAGACAGGCTGTGAAACAGATTCATTTTGGGACTTGTGGATTTTAAGATTAGACTGGCCATTTCTTTTTATGCAAAATGTAAACATATTTGCAATTATTTCTGAGAAAACTAAGTACTAGTAAGATATTATTAATATGGTATGCTACTGCTTGGAGATATACAGTTTCATTTTTCCTTTTATTTGACACTTAAATTAGTCTATTGTAGAAATTGTTACTTATGTCACCTGAATGAACTGAGATGAGCAGGACTGATAAATGATTGTGTCCTTACTCACACTCTTTCAAAACAAAACAACAACCGATAAAGCATAATGTTTTTTTGTCTCATGAGAAGGAACATGAGGTTTGATGTCCGATGGATATTTAGCAATCATAATTGCTTTTGAGTCTCACATACACGTTAATGAAAGACTGTGTTAAGTTCCATCTTCAAAAACTGTCACAGCCCAGCGTGCAACATAGTTGGGAAGACCACCCAGCTGCTTCCCAGGTAGGACAGAACAACAGTTGTGACAACACTGGGGGCAACACAGAACACAACAAGGACAACTCCAAGGGCACTTTCCCTTGAATAGTGGGGAGAGGGGAAATTATGCTAGTTAGATGTTGTTTTCACCCACCAACTTTTGCTAGCACAGTAATAAATGCACTTAGAACAACAATCAGAGTATCAAATCCTACAAGCATTGCAAAGCTATGTTTAAAACTGCACTTTGGGACACAAACTGTAACCTCACACAGAAAAACTTATAGTGAGGGCTCTTCAAGGAAGAAGTGTCCTTTAAGTTTCCTTTAATTACATTTCCCACTATCCAGTGATGGATCAGCATTAAAGACTATACAGACTACCTACAAAACTAGTAGAGCTGGAAAGTTAAAAGAAAGAAAACCTGTTCAAGTCTCTTGACCTGATCTGAATCCAGATGAGACTGCCCTTCCGGAGAGCTCTTTCATCTTATCTTCCTGAGAACGAACTTCCCTGGTCAAGTGTCACCAGAGGACTTTGCTGTAGCTGTGCTGCACAGAGATAGAACAAGGTTTGCCAGGGCAATCTCATGTCTCCTGTCCACAAGTTCAGATATTTCTTTCATTCCCTATAACTTCTGTTTTTTTCATTTAATAGCCTATCCAACCACAGCTAACCTCCTCTATTCCAGACCTAGGCTTTTGTAGCATCTGAAAGAGAAAAGCCTTTGGAAAGCAAATTTAAGAGGATGCGAAGAGCTGATTAAGTCACAACTGCTAAGTTAGAGAACTTTGAGAATGTAGGCCTGAATTTTGTATGAGTGTAAAGGACAGCATTAGCAACAGAATTTTTTAAGAGGAGGCAGATCCAGAAACAGTGCCAATCTACCCTCAGATTACCAATTAAAATTTTGTCACACTGGCAATGATAGCGCAAAGGTATTGAAACTTCTCAATTTAAGTTAGCTAAGCATCAACATCCAAAATAAAACTATTTTTATTCTAAGACAGTACACTAGCACGCAGCATATGCAAACCCATAAGACTGTCCCGCTTTCCAATTTCTACCGCATGTCTGAATCCTTCCCAAATACTCTCTATCCATCAAATGTGTCCTCTGGCTCCTTCTTCAGTCCCCTACGCTGTCCCTAGTTTAAGATCTTTGCTTATCTCTTTAGAGTTAGACAAAATGGAAACTGTTTGGAGAGTCCTGGACCTACAAATTACACTGTGAGTTAAGAAGCTGTTACACTGCATTGCTTTCAATATTCTGCTGGGTTACATTCTGGGTGAAAATGAGTGAGTGAATAGGTATCGTGTTAACAATCACTTCAGCTTTCTTGTTGGGGGAAATGGGGACAGATGATTTTATAGAATAGCCTGCCTTGTTGTCCACAGAACTCCCAAATAATCAAGCACACAAGGAGAAGCCTGTTAATATAAATAATTACATTATCAACTTGGTTCTTATTGAGTGTTTTTATTGTGCCATCTCTAGAGAAATGTTATTTATAAAAAGGTATTGTAGATAGAGAAGACAACTTGAGTTAGTACCTAACTTACATTTCCAGTCTGCTATTAACTCATCTGTGGCAAATAACATAGAAAAAACGTATGTAAAAAGCAAGAACTATGTGCTTAACAAAGTAAAGGAGTAATATGTGCCAGTGGCGTTCGTAGGGCTATAGTTGTTAATGCTATGTGGTAAACTTAACTAATAAACAGTAAAAGAAAAGTTCACCTTTTTTTAAAAAAAAAAAAATCTACTCTCAGTCCCTGTACATTCTTTTTGCCTTCAAATCACCTGCCTTTTGCAATAATGAGATGTATCCTACAGGACACAATTTCCAACCATGTAAAGAGAAAAGGAAATGAAGTAATGTGTACATGGAATGAAGACAGCTAACGATGAACAACTAACCTCCATCGTGGCATTTCCCAGCCTTCTTTTAAACTGTGATAATGAAAACCTTCAATGCCTAATTCAGAAAGGCTTTGTGAGATTACTTAGTATACATAAAAGAAACTGAACAGACTATAACCTTTATAATTTCATGGTGTATAAAACAGAAGTAATACAGATGATTATCTCACAGGAAGAAAATCAAGACCTGTTCTCCAAACATATAAGTAATATTTCTACTAGACACGTACATATTGAAGGTTACAACACCAAGATCAGAAAAATAGGAGCTACATGCTCATCTGGAAATTGGATCTCCATGCCACGTTATATGTTCTACTTATTTTCTTAGTATTTACCATTTCTTTTAATGTTGTTTCACCTTCGTTTACCCTGCATAACAGGTGGGTATAAAGTCAAAAACTGTACCAAAAAATGGGGTAAACTCACCTATGTAGTTGTACTGCACTTGACATATTGGGATACTTTTATAAAGGTATTTTTATGGAAATATCTTTTGACTTTTAGCCTTTCGTGGCAGAATTGAGTGATTTTTTTTTTATGGTATGAACATTCACGCCTTTCACCACAGTTTTGTATTGAAAGTAAAAGAAGAACATCTGTTAAAAACAAACTTAAACTAAAAGCATACACAAGCTTAGAGTAAATGAAAAAAGACCAAAACTAATCTGCTTAAACTAAGACTCAGACTAAGTGCATGCAACTACAGAATGTTTTTTCATTGGTGAAAAAAAGAAGTAGTATTCAGAATTATAAAATCAATTACCTTAATGAAATGAAAGAATTAAAACAAATTTATAGGTGAATAGAAATGTTTCTTACAGTTGAGCCAAGACTGACTTTTTTCCATTTTAAATTTTAAAAACTGTTTTATAAATTTAATGTTCTAAACCCAAACCTGTTGTTCAAAATAGGAAGGAAAATATTTGTGGGGTTTTTTTTCCTGTTTTAAGTTGAAATTAGACCTTAAATTTGATAATAAATGTGCAAAGACTCAGTGTGCCAAAACTGTAAATTTAAGATCCTGCCGGCTGTGTTCACAGATAGGGCATCATGATTGAGCACAGCTTCCAGTAATAACAGTGAAACAAGCAAATAAATGAGCAAACCAAAGATGAATCAAGAGCAGAGAGAATTTTTACTTTCCATTTCTTTTTTCACTTTTCTGTAGCAAAACACACTCATTGCTAGAATTATGTATCTATGACATAGTGGCACATAATTTAAAAGTCTGCATAACCAACCGAATGTTTAGCACTACTGAACATATATATGACAGACATCTATACAGTGAAAATTAATTGCATGACAAATGTTGATTGGACTGTAGCCCGATTACATCCAGCTTAAAGACATTTAGTTATCTAGGGTGACATTTAGTTTACTGATGACTAGACATTTAACATAGCTTTCAGGGATCACACTAGCTCACTAGAGGATTAATCACCCTTTAGAGACACCTATTTCTTCCCACTGGCTCTAGAGGGAAGTAGAGGACCAAGCTATAATACGCATCTCATTCATTAGAGAAATCCTCCCACTACAGCTATGTTTATCTTTCTGCCTTATTTTGAAGAGAGTTGCAGAGGTATATTGATGCATGACCCAGGATCTTCCACGTTTTAAATTCTTGCGCTTTTTTTGTGTGGATAGTGACTATATTTGGAAGTGTAATGCAATTTTTAAGACTGAACTTTAGAGTATTGAGTTTGATGGCAAAGCTCCCAATGTATTCACCAGAAGCAGTATTTCACTTTGGAGTGAAATAAATTTTTAACAAAAAAATAATGCTCAAACTTCTCTGAGCAGGCTTTATATCTCAATAGTGCTACTATTATAACAATGTGTACCAACACGGTCATTTTTGGTGACTATTTTAAAAAAGCAAAAAGCCGTAGCAACTCATATAATATTACATCTAAAGTATTACATTTATCTCCAATAACTAAAAGGAATTATGAATTCTCTGTATCTTTTTGCAAAAGTCTGTGTGCTCTATATATTAAAAGTTGTAAAGATAACACCAGGTTCAACATTATTCAGCATTTAACAAACAATTTACATAATGTAATTTACATAATACATTCATGGGGCCTTTAGCATTTTAGGACTAAAGAATTCCAAATGCTATGCTTTTATTACTTCTAATATTGCAGTTAGTTATTTATTTCATGACATTAGAAAGATTCTTGGAGGGATTGATATTATGTGTTAATGAAATAAAATACAACATGAACTTTTTAAAACTCAGAACATTCTTCTAGAACTACTTAAGTACCCCTCAATGATCTCTTTCCTATAGATCTTTATTTTCGCTGTTAAAATATTTGGGACTATTCTTCATTGCAGCGCCCCAAATGTGTTCTGGTTTATAAATCTCAAGGGTTTGTGACTTCTGTCCATAGAGTAACATGATTGATAGAGAAACAATGAAACATTTTTTTCCCCCATATATACTGGGCGCTGCTTTTTCAGATACAAATAGGAATGGCAAAGCATAAGTTTAATATGGAAGTATTCTCTTGAAGACTGCAGTGTTAAATATTTTGTTTTCACTGTTGAGTCCATAAAGTTATTCATAACAGAAAAGTGTATTTGAAGCTAATATAACACAATGACTTATTTCATCTTTGAAATACACCATTTTCCAAAAAAAAAATATTAGTATTTCTGCATGGGGGTTAAAAGAAAATGAGTGTTTAGTGTTAATCTCATTAACTCCCATCATCTTACTGGCATTTCCCATTCCTAGCATGGCTCCGAGGTAGCTTTTCCATTGCTATGCTTCAAACACAGCTGACCATCCTGCCAAGCAGTTGCACATGATGCACGAACTCTTAGGCACCAATAGAAACTGAAGCATCAAACAAGTTTCACGCTGCTTTGTTTGGATTTTCTGAATAAACAATAGGGAATATATTCAAGAAATATCATGACTGAGACTTACACTGTTAACTTTATGATTTGCCCAGTATCTGAAATCATCAGGCAGTGTTACTTACCACACTTAGCTTTGTTTATCCAGAGTCTGACCTCAAAACCAGGATATTAAAATGAATTAATAAACAGAAGTATTAAAATCAATTTAATTCTTCAGTCTCTTGGGCAAATGAAGACTGTATTTTTTTCTTGCAGCTTAGAAGTGTGGAAAGTTTTTGTTCTGATGTATTCACTTGCTTATAGAACTAAGCTTATAAGAAAAATATGGATTAACTTGCATCTCTCTACTATTTCATTTTGGCAAAATATTTGTGCGATATTTGTGTTTCCTGACAGTGCTCTGAATTTCCAAAATGACTCAATAGGATGTACTGACACAGATAATGCAGAGTTACATGTCCGACTCTGAAAGGAATCCTCAAAATTTGGAGCATAAGCCATTTTATTTAACTATAGTAAATATTAAATCTCAACCACATAGTGGGAATTTATGAATTAAGATTTAAATATATATACACACACCAGGTACATGATGAGTACATCTAAACATCGTCATTCACCTTTTAAAGCCTACAGAAAATATCTCCATAGCAACTTGCAGTTGAACAACTGTGGCAGTCATTTCCATCCATGCAAAAAAATTAATTAGCAAGCAAGAATTTATGTGCTTGAAAATTAACTCAAAAAGTCAAAAGTAGGAGTAACAACTTCCATATCCTGTGCCATTGGTATCCCAGACTGGTCTGAAAATCTCAAAGGAAAAGCTTAACAGTAAAAACATAAAGCTAAAGGTGCTCAGCATACTTCAGAAAAATTAAGAACTCAGACCAGCTTTCATGGGTCCCATTCCCAATGGTGATCTGCAACAAAAGAAACTGCATTTGCCTATACATGAGTAAGAACACATTTCAAAAAAGTGCTGGCTACCGACGCATAGAAACACGCATTGCATGGCAGCGCTATGAGACAAAGTTGTTCCAATTCCTGACTTACACACATTTAAGCCTGTGCCCTTATAGCTCAGAAGCACTTCATGACTATTCCTCAACAAGGACCATGACAGAAGTAAAGCAGGGTCAGAGCGACAAGGAAACATGCTGTTCTGGGAGGTACAAGGCACCTGAGTTTTGCTACAGCCAAGGAAAGAAAAGATACTACACAGAGATCAGAAAAAAAGCCTCAAAACAAAGTCTGCTTGGAATGTTACAAACATAACAACCATAAGAGGCCCCATCACTCATCCGCACAGCTTTCTGTCACTGCAAGCATTTAAGTAATAGTCTCTCCACAGCTGTGGTGAGTGGACAGGGGGGTGTTTATTTTTTCAGTTTTTGCTTTTAATTGCTCCCAGGAAAAAGAAAATCAGGAAAAATAACATGACCTTTCTTTCCAGTCTTCTGTCCTAAGCAGCTGTTTTCAACTGGCAAAGTTTTTCAGTTGCAATTTTTGACCAGGACTCTCATTTCTTAAAAATATCTCCACCTTTGCACTATAAAGCAATCGTATCCTTGAGAAAGATGTTAATTTCTTAGCTACTGGCTAAGAGCAAATGCCAACTAAATGTAATAAGTTGGACCAAGTCTGCAGGAGATCTGTAAATGCCTCTATAGATGAATCCTAAATGGCCCCACAGACTAAATCCTGCCAAAAAAGTAAACTGACTTGTTCTGATTTTCTCAGAAGTTTGACATAAATAAGAATTTTGGGGATCCCAATTCTGGGAGTTGGAAAGCATGCACAATTCTCAGCTGGCACATTACCTTCAGTTTACAGTTGTCTTTGGCCCAGGATCATAAAGAATGAAACACAAAAGCTGGTAATTAATTTTCACACCCTCAAAAAAAAAGTGAGGAGAAACGAGGATTCCCCACCCCAAAAAGCTTTGTACCCCTTCCTTCCATGCACTAATAAACACAAAGACAACATCCTCAACTGCAAACTGAAATATTCCTCCAGGAAAACTGTCAAGGAGAGGAGACTTTAAGGATATTTAATGGCAATCACAACAACTGTTTCTGCTGCCAGGACTCTATCAACCAGCCATGTTCCATATCTCTTGTGCTCTGAAAACCTGTCAGATTGGTCTGGGGAAAAGGGTGCTTTAGTGCAGACTTAAGAGAACAAAATAAACTGAGCAAGTATCTGTGAACAAAACTGCAAAAAGTTTTACTGCAGCACAAGTCCTTGCTTCTTGGCAGCAGCGCACGCTCTTGGCTTGCCAATGGCCCACTTTCATGCAGCCTATTTTTGTTTAGAAACAACTTCAGAAAATCCTGAATATTAAACCTTTCTTCAAGCTATAATGATCATGGAGATTAGCTCTGATCAGCAGTTTTAGGCCATATGTAAATTTGGTATCCCTAGGCAGAGTATCAAACCATGAAATACCCTTATTTTTTCCCTTTGGCTAGCAGTAATAAGGAGACTGCTCTATAGACCCTCATTAATATTGGTCCACACCATCTACTTAGCCTTCAACAGGCTCTAATTCCGGGACCATATCAGGGACTAGCCTGCAGCTAAGGTATACCAGATTTGCAAGAGAAAATATAATTTAAGCATTTAAATGAGCTACAATAACAAAGAAACCTTTACCTCATTCGGTTTCTCTTAATTAAGGCTTGTGTATGCTTTCCACTTCTTTGGCTGCTGCAGTCCACACAAATTTGGTAGTATTTAAGCAGCCTCACCACTACCCGTCCTTGCAGACATGCTTATGAAAATGCTAAAATGCAGAAGTTGAGGACATATTTTTCCTCAACTCTAGCACACAGTGTTTAAAACCCTCAGGACAGGCCAAAGGAATACAAGGATGTACCAGTTGTGAGAAAATATCACAACACTCTTTATGCAAGACTATATTTAATGTAGAGCCATGGTGGGAATGAACAAACTCCCTGTTTACAGCCTGTGCAGCACAGCATCTCTCCCTGGATGAGGTCTGAGAAAACAAACCTTTTGCATTTATCAGAAAACCATACACAAAAAAGGTTCCTTGACAAATGGTTCCCACATTGTAGCGCACAGCAGGAGGTGGTACAATCAGCAGCTCTAAAGGCCCCTGTGCAGGGGCTTCTCTGAACACAGCATGGACTTATCTGTTCACACTGGTTTGAAGTGTATGCTAATAACACTCTTAACTACTGTTTTAATCTATGTAGTGATTGAGGTAAACGTTCCATGTTTTGATGTCATTCCCCTATACTTCCCATTTATGATTAACTACTTGCAATGGAACTGACAGACAAAGAAATCAGGAAGAGGGGAAAACTAAAATATTGGCTTGTGTGCTTCCAAAAGGATTCTTCAGTTTGAAGAAACAAAACCCCAAAAATAAAAAAGAGAAATGAGTTAAAACTTTATTCAATAGCAATGAAGCCCGAAGCTGATAATTTCAACCTTCTTGGATACAGCTGTAGCAATGAGAAAATAAGAGCCCAAAGGATGGATAAAGTATATTATCTTAACTAGCAAAGGCAAACCTTCAAAATATGAAATTGGAAAGGAAAAGTTGTAGTATTAACTTTTTTCCCCGGCTAAGAAAATACGATCAAATTTTCAATTCTTTAGTTCTTATTTAGTAAGCCTGCAGCACATACCAAGCCTGATGAAAGTGTAACCTCCCAAAATTAAACTGCCAAATAAGCAAGATTACAAGAAGCCCAAGAGGCATGTCTATCTTTTTGTCTCATAATTATTTTGAGTACTGTAGGTTTCTGTTAACAGAAACTGTGATAGAGTTTAGCTTAAAATCAAGAAGGCAAAACTGTTTAAATTAAAAACCAAGAAGTTTGCAAAAGTGTCCAAACAGTAATGTATGCAATTTCATGATCCATTACACTGTCTGTTTAAAAACGCTGATGTGGCCTTTCTCTGCTGCAGCTGGGAACTGAGCTCCTATGCCAAGTCCTGGCCAAACAGATTCAGGGACCACTTACCCCATCTACACAACACGTTGACATAACAAGAAGAGTACTGCCCATCGCATCTGGGTTAAGTCTATCATACACTTTGCTTGCTAAACTAACATTTGTTTACTGACATTGTATAGGCTACTCCCACCCAGCAGTGATGACAGGCAGTACAAAATCCATTTATTCATAGCTACACCATAGGCATTTCAGTATCTCAGTATACCTCCTTCACCTTAATTACATTCTTTTTAGTGTTATATATATTTTTTGGTTTATATGACTACTCATTCAATGTCGGGCCACTCTTCAGTTACCAGAAATTCTCATAGTGGTTTTAGGGTATGAGCTTTCTCTCCAAAAGGATTTGTCTGAGTAGTCCTCAAACTTATTCATACCACTATTGCAGAATTTGTCAGGTGAAAGCCTTAAACCACCTTTATTTAGTTGCTGCTGGTACCAGAATTATTATATCTAAGTAAAATGTAGATCCTGGATACCAAGTACCTAGATACCATTTTTCGGGCTTAAAACAATGAACTGATGTCTCTTAGTGGAAGGGTCCAAAGCAGGTTCCATTGAAACAGATCAGCAGGATGCTTCCTTGTCTTACATTCACCATGGCTTCATTCCAGGGCTTGCACAAAGCCAGCCCACTCCTGCAAACATTTACAATTCTTCTGACTGTAGCACTTACATAGCCTGTGGGAGTAAGAACTTATTCTTGCATATAGAAAAGAACTCTATATTGTTTAATAGTTTGATTTGCTATTATATGCTACAGCATAAGTTTTATTTTAATATCATGCAACTGCTGTGATTGCATTTTTATAATTGGTGCTCTACCCTAGAGAAGAACTTTTTAAGAGTAAAAAATGCTACCTAGGTGCTGAATCAGAGATTTTACTGAGAACGCTTTGGGTAGCAGTACTTAGCTACGAAACTTCCCAGCAAAGGTGCTGCAGGTGCTGAAGAATTCAAACTACAAAATCAATGACATTAATTAATGGTTCGTGCAACATAATATAAAAGAAAATTAAGGTACTGAAATAAAGTTGGAAAGAAAAGTCCTGGACAGATTCCAGCTGAGATCCTGATGCCTTTCTGCAATTTGTGTATATTCTATCAACAGATGCAGACCTACATTATCTCCATATTCTGAATCAAAGGTGTCGTGATGTAGCAAGAATTATTTTTGTTATACTAAACAGTACTGGTTGCAAATTTAATCTCCAAAGACTCAGATTTGTAGTACATGGGGTTTTAGGAATAACGACCCTGCGTGAATTGACACTCCTTTGACACTCCTACGCCCAATGATTTCACAATATGCCAATCTCAGCTGACACAAAGTATTGTCATTTAACAGGAAAACACAAAGAGATCTTTTATTAATACTCCCTTTAGGGTAAGTGTTTCAGATGTCTCTCAACTTCCCTGATACACTACAGGAGCCTAGAGCTGATGGCAAGAAATAACAGAAGAAAAACTTCTAAGTAACTATCTCTTTAAAAATTTGAAACTGGTTTAAAGAAAGATACCATTTTTATAATTCCCATTGGTAAAAGAGAATGATTGTTCAACAGAATTTCTTTAATCAAGTGTCATGGAATTCATGTGTAAAAACATGTGGAGACACTGGCAATGTTTTCAAAGTTTAAAGGAACTGTACGGCACTACAGATGACAGACTACAGCTTCGAACAAGAAATCAACATTCCTTCATTTGAGAAAAATAAAAAAGGTTTGACCAACTGAATTTGCAGAGTTGGGGTTTTATGGTTCGGTTTTTTGCTTTTGGGTTTTTTGCCCCTGCCCAAGCTGGGAAAAACAGATATCTTGCCTCCCTCCGAGAGATCAAGTACAATTTGACCTTTTAAAGCCCAAAGCAGTGAGACAAAAAAATACTGTTTGCCTGCGTATTTAATAAGATTAAACCCTTGAGTAGTCTGGAAGAAAATATATAATATATATGTATACACTGAAGGAGTAACTATATGACCCCAAGGACAAACCCTGCAGTGTACCACAAATTATTTCATTTATTTAAGTATCTTTGTCCTAAGGAGTGTCTCTCAATTTCAAAACCACGTTAAAAATAAGTTTCCCTGAACTACGTAAAATCTAATCTCAAGACTCCGATGTTGCAGTTTGATGAAAGTCAGAGGTGCATATACTAATGCATATTCTTGGGGTACAGACATGTAATTTAAAAAAAAAAAAAATGATTCCTACTTTGAAGCACGTTAGTGGTGCTCACTAATAAGACTTGATTTCTAAAAATTAACGTAATTTCCCATCTCTTTGTGGTGGACAACCATGAAAAGCTGCTACACAGAAATATGCTTGCGCTTAGTGCAACTATGCATGCAAAGGAATAGCTGCATGCAAAGGCAGGCATTTTCTGTACTTAAAGACGTCACCTGAATGAAGAAATCAAGGAGTTACATGAGAAGTTTGGCTCAACTTATGTAAGCCAAGTGAAATATTTTGAATATTTCTATAAAGAAAAGGAAAACTTATCATACTATAAAAAATAGATTATCTATCATTTCTTCTGTTTACTTTTTACTGATTGGTGATTCTCAGTAAGGTTTCCTTTCCTATCACAATTGCTCTCAGTCTTCCAAACGTAATGTACAACTATCCTTTGACTTCATGGGACTGCAGACCGCAATTTAAACCCTAAGCACTATATGTAATGGTGGGAAAAGAAAGACTATGAAGGCATGAAATGAAGGGAGAAACGGGAGAAAAAAGCAAAGTAAAAAGTGAACCTACACTTTTTTTTTTTATTTTTGAGGACACTATCTATCTGATAATATTTTTCAAATACTATTGTGAAAAATAAACAAATTAAACTGCAAGGGAACAAATAATCCCGCCATTCTCTAACGATGAGGGTTTTTTTATTCAACTACATATCTCTTTCACAATAAAGGAGGATGGATCTGTCTATTGACTGATTCTGGCATTCAAGACTATGGCAAACAAGTCCTGCCTGCACTAACAATTTATAGGCTTTTTTCCGTTTGGCACTCGGGGTAGTGGCCACACCATAGCATTACTGTCAAAGGAAACGATGTCCCAGTGTTATAATACCTGGTAATAACTCCAGGATTTACGCCTAGTTTAGTGAGAGGACAAGGAAGGGGGTGGAGGCCTTCAACTACTGTATCTACTGCCATCAGTCTCCAAATCATATAACAAATTTATGGCACATGATTGCAAGTTGTGAGGATTTATCACCCTTTTCACACACTTTAAAGGGCTTGGATGAAATATAGTGGTGTGGATGATGACAGTCCACTAACTTAAAGCGCAACTCGCCAGATAGCCTGCAGGGCTGCCGGCCTGCAAATAGGTGATGGGAAGGCAATATCCAGAAATGGTGATTTAGAAGTATATCAACACTCTGAAGTTTTATACTACTAATAAAGCCTATCAAGGGGGCTGCAGCATCCTCCTCCTCTGCAGTATGCCACACAGCAACGCATTTTTACAGATAATGTTTTCCTGGCACTACAGAAACTTTCAATTAATTGATTATATGGATGAGGCTGTCTCGTGTGTCTAAACTGCTTGAACCTTTAAAGCTCATCCTTCTCTTTTTGGAGAAGACAGAAGTAGATGCATAAACCGGGTGCAAAAGCCATTGATAAATTCATTAATGCATGAATTTCCCTTTGCAAAGAATTACACACTGAACTACACAAACTCACTTGAGACCTTGGTTTTTTTACTACCCAGCGAGTCCAGCTTTTTTAAAAAAATCATTGGTTCTTTAATTAAGAAATATGCTTATTTTTATTTAATGAACCTGGGCTAAAATATCAGAAGAGCCAAAACAGCTAGCCGTCATTGCTTTCACTGTTCTATACATAGAAATATGAGTACTTTACTACATGAAATGTCCAAGGTAGAGAGACTATAATGTTTTTATAACCTTTAACATTAGGCATTAATGCTGGTCTAGACATAAGACTAATTTTTGGTGTATCATTGCATGTAAATAACTACAGAAAAACATATGAAAGTTCATTTTAGCAGGAGGGATGGTGAGCAAACAAATCACTTGTGCAGTAATAAGAAGAAAGTAAAAGTGAATTTTCTGTCTGGGGCTGAAGAAGCGGGTGGCTCATCATTTCTGGTCCTCACAAAGTGGCCAGTAATTCTGAGCTGTGCACCTAAGCTGATCTGAAACATCGAATCTATTTCTGCTGAAAATCAAGAATAATTGAACTCTGGAATGAACGGCAGATTCCTGCTTCCAGACACTCATATCATATACTCAGCTTGAGTGAAATGCTAATTGCTACACATGAGATTATTTTAATTTGCTCAAAATGCACTGGTTTAACTACACTTGCATGGCTGGGCACCTGTTAATTACTGGATAATACTTTAATGGTTTATTTGTACCAATTTCTTCCAAAAAAAAAAAATTAGTCTAAGATTAGACTGGCTATACATCTTTGTCTGCTGCACTACAATACACTGTTAATAAATACGTATCTTCTTTTCATCATGTACTTACACAGTAACTTGAACATACCAGCATCCCTAGGCCCTACTGAAGGATCAGATAAGTATTTGTGTGTCTGTATATGCTCTACATATCATATATATGTAATATATATCTATAAAAATATACATACACACTACTCATATTCACATACAGCTACATTTTTTTCCCTCACAGACTTGAGAACAAATTCCTACTGGGATACACAAAGCAGCCATGCATAATTAGCCAACTGGCTTCTGCTTGGCTTCTGTTTGAAAATTAAAATATTGACATTACAGATGTTTCTACCTAGTTGACATCAGTGACATTTAGAGGCTTGATTACAAAAAACTTCAAGGCAGTGCGCACATTTTTGCTGAAATGCAGATGATTAATCCTAAAAAGATTGCTGAATGTTTGCCATCAACAATTTTTAAAGTATGCATAAAACTACACGCATTTTTACATAGAAGAACATAAAAATTTGATTAAATTTTTCTGCAATTCTTATTCAAATATTCCATATTTTGTTCTCCTAACAGTCATGAACTCCATCTACACTCAAAGTAGTTGTTTTTCAAGTATTTGCCCCAGACTACTTGCTTAGGAAGCTTTTGGCTTGTTGGATTAGTTTTATACAATGGTTGCATTCCGCTAAACCGAATGCAGATTTTCTGTGTGGAACTCTCAAAAAATTTGTAAATCTCCACATCTTACTTTGAGTAAAATGCAGCACAATGAGAACCACCAGCATGATAAATACATGCCAGCCCACATTCTACTTCAGACCCAGACCATCAACTGATGTTTAGTGCTGGCTCTAAAGGGGTGTTGATGTTGGCACCATTTTGGTTTTCATGCTATTTAGGATTTGATATCCTAAACTACCCTTTCGAGTTTAATCTTCAGAGAAGTGTATTCTAATTTTTAGAATATGTGCAATGCACACAAAAAACTCCCCACAAAACCAACTGTATGTATATGCAGAACGTACTATCTTTTGTGACAAAAAAGACTGAAGGAGAAGTATCATCTTAACATTGATGCAGGTGGAATCAGAAGTCACTGGAAATTTCAGATGCTACTTTTACCTAGATAAAAAGAAACTATATCCTCTACTATTCTCTTTTCATGTCTCTCTGTGAAAAGTCTTTTTTTTCTTATTTTATTTTTACTGTTAATCTTTTGTCTAAAAGAAAACTCTTAAAAGCAGCCTTGAAGTTTCCTCCATGTTATTGGATTTATAGGTCAAAAGGACTGGAGAGTTCACCAAATTCAATGTAATTTTATTCATTTTACAGCTTTGGTAAATTTCTTATTCCATAAACCAGCAGGGATTACAAGAAATCAAAAACTCTCAGTCCAGGAAATACTACCATAATATTTGAAACGTATCAAAGATGACAACAGGTACGTATCAGACAAAGATGCCTTATATATCCCTTGCCACTTTGCCAGGCAAACCTGCCCATAGTTTACTTTTCCTGGTATCTTTTCATTCTCATCTATCATATCCAATCTCATTTGTAATCACTCATGTACTAACCTCCACGTTGTTGTTAGGTAAGTATAAAAAACAACAACTCCCCCGTCCTGGCAAATTGTTCTTGATAAGAAGCCACCATCTTTAGAAACAGTTTTCATTTAGCTGAATCATAGTCATGCACTATTATACAATGCATAGCTATTAATAATACTTAGTGCTTCAGACCCTTCCTCATGCTTAATCCATTTTTACAAATTATTATTTTATGATACTGATAACCCCTGTAGGCTACTCTTCTTAATTCCTTCTGTTTCCTCTCTAAATGTCTCCAAATGTCCCTTTATTTCTAGCAATTATTTATAGACACATATCAGTCCTGGTGTGGGGCTCCTTGGCTGGAATGCCATGTATTCAAGCTATTGTGCATCATGGAAAACAAGTCACTTTTCTTACATGCAATTCTCCCACCCACTGCAGTTAAGATTTTACCCCACTGGGCTCGCAGCATATTGTTACAAGTCACATAATGTCAAATGTATTTAATATAATTTCTGATAAGTGCCTCCAGCAAGTGAACTGAGATGGCTGCAGAGTTCATTTAACCAGCCTGCACTTCCCAACATTTAACGAGTAAGACATTCAAATGTTTCTGCCTGCCTACGTAATCCATAAGATTATAGTCACTCTCATTAAGGTACTGAGGTAAATCTGCAGCAGGACACAGATCCTAAACCTAAGAGTTGGCAGCTGGGTGGACCAGAGATCTGTACGAAATAAACTGGGTCATAACTTAGAAAACAAAACCGTGAGACATCAGCAGCACAGTTAACACAAAACCCGTAACAGTCATTAGAAAAACTGCCATAGGGGTCACTGGATCAGGCTCAACTATTATTGAAAAATTAGAAATCACACAGAAATTAGAGACTTTATAAATAAAAAAAACCTCACAAACTATTTCTCTACCACTCTTTCCCCTCCCCCGGCTTTGTTTGTTTGTTGGTTTTGTTTTGTTTTAAATAAATAGCCTCCAAGTTTGCAGTTTGTCCAGGAAAACACCTCCCAATAGAAATCTGAAAATGTCTGTGGTGACTTTAAGCATACATTTAAGTGTACTTTTGTTAGGATTCGACTCTAGGCTATTTCCAGAAATACGAAAATTTTCCATGAAAACAGCTAATTAACTGTAACTAAAATCTCCCCAGAAATCTCCCCAGGAAAGATATATCAAGAAAGAAATATGTTACTGTATGACCTAGCATTTACATATTTTTATTGTTAATTATAAGTTGTGGAAAGCCCTAGATTGAAATTCAGATGAGTATTTACTCATGAAGTGCATGTACAAGTTTATATTCCCAGTAATTATGGCCAGGTATTTGCCTCTCTACATTGCCATCCACACACAAATTGTAGATGTCCTAATAACCGGTGGTGTTTACTGTGAGTTCAAAAATCACACACACACAAAAAGGTGAATGGCCTTAATAACACAGAAAATGTATTAAAAACAACACCAAAACACAACCTCACTGGGACTATGAACAAAAGAGTCTTTAATTATTCATAGGGAGATCAAATAAATATGAAAATTGCACACTATCTCCATGTTTTCTTTTGTTTTCTTCTACTTGTAACTATCTCCAATGGCAGGGAAAGGAGGGTCCTTAGAAGAGGCTTGGCACAACATTTCACTATAATCTTGTAAATTCTGTGTCTTTCCCTAATTAAGGAACTAAACTTTCAAATCCTAAAGGAAAGAAGTAATTTTGGAAAACAATAAAAAGCTGGCAGCAACATCATGGAAGTCCAATATAAACACTCACTTGAATATTAAGATCTATATATTTAAATGCGTGATGCTAACTCTCTCCAAGGTTTATTTATTAGTAAATATCTGGTATTTCTGATGAATAATAGACAATGTGCATGTGCAATTTTATAGTCAATAAATACGTGGAAAGTCACCAGAAAATTCCATTGGGTTTGGGCTGCTAGAATTATGGTCCCACAGGAAAATACACAGGAACCTAGCAATGAATAACGTAAACCAAGATAATAGTATCATCTGAATCTCTTAACAAGGCCTCAAAATCCTCCAGGCAAGTTTCACAGTCTAATATATCTGTATCTTTTTCTACAGATTTATACATCTCTCATCACTGAAAAATGTGAATCCATGGACATTTACACTTTGACCCAGTGATCAGGAAGAGAGATCCAAAATAACTATGAGCATTATATATTTTTCAGCAGAAGACTGTTTCAGTGAATGGGTTGGATTCAGAGCTTAAATAAGGATGAAGGTGGCTGTGGTAGGAAATAAGGTTATGCATATAATGCAAAACCTTTCTTTCGGAACTTCAAAAGAAGAAATACAACAATTTTAGTACAATAAGAAGGAATCAGGAATCATACATGCAAACACACACACATAAAGATTTCTATCAAGCTGTGAGTGTAACTATTGATTGGGAGCAGCAAGACAGCAGAATCTGATGAATAATTTTAAGATATATGCTATAAAAACTGAAGAACTATGGAAAACAGATGTAAACAACATGAAGTCTTGTTTGACTGGATGCCATCTGCATAGAGAACTACGACAGGTTCTTGCTAACGCTGATTCTACAGATTCACTTTTGCACAAAATACATTTTGCGAGTATTGGTGTTCTTGACACCAGGAAAACGAGGTTATAAAGTTTCATGGGATGAATATCTGAGGGAAAGAGGGAGGGAATAAGAATAAGATGAAGTTGAGAAAAAATATTCAAAATTTGATTAACAGGTAAGACAACAAAAATGCCAAACGCTACATGAATAAATACCAAAGTGCAGCAAGAGAAAACAACTACAGAATTCACTGTAAGTTGGACTGAGAAATATGTATACTGAATCAGAAGCTCATATGCTACCAAGCAGGATTAAAGCTTAAACACTACACAGTTTGAACTGTTTGGCACCACTTTCTTTTACTGAAATACTGGATTTAGGGACTGTGAATCTACTAGAACTATACCATCCTACACAGTGGGACTAACATGTGCCTAAACAAGAATGACAAGAAGATGCTGTAGTTTAAATGAAAACATAATAAAGCTGGTCCCGTGATCCGATTAGATAGTCACATACTATTGACTAATTGTGCAAAATAATCTCTGACATTTGTTAGCAATATATTCTCAGTTAATTATGAAACTCTTGTTACAACATAGGGGGAATGCCACGTGGGACAGTCTAAGGTAGTTTCTTTTGAATTCTGAATAAGCCATCAATATTGGAAATAAATAAAGGATGTGCTACAGACCTACAACAGAAGAGAGTTACCATTTCACTTGCAGCCACAACCACAAACATGAAACATGTTCCTTGTTTAAATGAAAAGATCGTCAATCGGTTCATTACACGCTTGCCACAAGTGAGGTAAAAGAACGTTTACCTGAATACACTTTTTAATCTGATGAAGGAGCAGCTTATAATGCATTCCATACCTACAGCTTTTCAAACAATGGCAACTATATGTGAAAATGCAAAACTCACTAAAAAGGTTACACAATTTCTAGGAACTACATAAATAATAAAATAAGGTCACAGAATAACTTCTAGTCCTATCAATATATAATACGAGGAAGTGAAAGTTAATGTCTGTCCTTCTTCAGAGTAAGCAAAGCACATGTCACCACATTAAGCTTCAATGAATACTAAATAAAATCATAAAAATATAATATAGTTGATTCCAGATTTCATTTCAAAATATTTCAGTATGCCTACACAGCCAAAACCCTACGTCTGCACTCACAGCCTCAACTGTATAAGGAGGATAAGGTCTTGTGTTCAATGATGTAAAGAAAGACATATAAATATATAACCCCTAACTCTGATCCAATTAAATCACTGTCACTCCACTGATTTTAATGTCAGCTCCTACTGTTGTAGATTTCTTTCACCAAGATCCAGGTTAATTCCATAACATAATTTGATTTTACAACTACCACTTAAAAATGCAGTGGAGATACCTCTCAAGTGGAATGCAACAGCTGTTCAATAACTCACAACAAAATTGCACAACTGAGGACAACAGTTGAAAGAAAACCGAATTCAGCCTTCACCTGCAGGGAGCGTTTAGCCAGGGTGGTTGGTTGTACCCAAACTGAAATTTGGAACAGTATCTTACTCTTATAAATTTCATCATCACATAAAATCAACATTGAATTTAATCATAACATTTTCATCACAAACTTTAATTCTCAAAATGTGGTTTTATTTTGTTGCAACTGCTTTATCTTATTTTACACAACTAACATCGTCCAGCACTTAAATCTTACCTACAATATTAGCATATTCATTATACACTTTCCATTTGGTCTTGTTACTCAGCCTCATGCCTTATAAACAAATAAAACCAACCCTTCCAGCAGTTAACCTAACAGAGAAAAAGGTGGTATATCAGAAATTGTACATCTTGTTTGGTCTGAAGCACGATCATATCCCAGGGGTTGATTCCAGATATGGATAAAAATGTGCAAACCTAAATTAAAGCTTTCATTACAAACGATGTAAAATCATTACCTGCTGTCCTAAACGGCTGCTCCCAACTTTGTGTGCTGGGGAAGGATTTAGTATGCCACAAAATTAGCAAGAAAAGTTATACAGTATCACAATAATGCATTTATCAACACTGATTTTGTTCAGGTGTTATTTATAGAGATATGATTGGCACGGACTTACCTGTAGGGGATCCTTCCATGACGTGACCAATATAAGGTCCTTCTTTGAACATTGGCCTATTATCATTTTGATCAATAACAGAAATATCTAGGCGGACTGGACCATCGATGGTTTTCCCACTAATATCTGTGACTTCAACTTCAAGCTGTAAGAACGAAAAGAGTAAATACATTAGTTTGCTCTCACAATGAGCAAAGAGTAAGAAAGTAAAATAGCTCATCTCAGTGCTGCTGTAACCAGACTATGCCAAGGATATCACTTGCAGCCCCTTCTTTTGGACTAGGCTCAGCACAGATTTGAAAGCTAAGCAAAACAGAAAGACAGATGTACATTCAAGATACCCCTTGGCAGTTTGCAAACACCATATTTCCTGAAGAAGGAAATCACTAGAATATAAGAAAATAAGACCCCTGTAAATTTGATACTAATCATGTGAAGATTTGGTCAGAATTTGTTTCTTCATATTTTTCAAGCACATTTAGAGTAGACACAAATAGAATTATCACAGTATAATTGACATCTCCCAGTTAAAAGTTTTTGTTGTTGTTGCTTTTTACTTTTTTTTAAAAAGAGCAAGAATACATTAGACATATTAAATACATTTGCTCAATGATGATGGCAAGAGTATTATGTTAGGTAATTTTGACAGTCGTCCTGCTTTTTTAGTAAGGTATGGAAGGACAGAACCACATATGCATTCTCATATAAGCGGGTATTCCTCCACACACCCTCAGATCCCAGTGTAGGAAAGCACCTGTTGAACACAAAGCTGACATACGCATCTGAAAATTGGTTTGGACTTCCTTTACTTCCAAAAACTGGAAAGAAAGATCATAGAATGTATGCGATGGAATGAGGGGTAATTGTTTTAAACTGAAAGAGAGGAGATTTAGATTAGATATTAGGAAGAAATTCTTTACTCTGAGGGTGGTGAGCCCCTGGCCCAGGCTGCCCAGAGAAGCTGTGGCTGCCCCATCCCTGGAGGGGTTCAAGGCCAGGCTGGATGGGGCTTTGAGCAGCCTGATCTGGTGGGAGGTGTCCCTGCCCAGGGCAGGGGGTGGAACTAGATGATCTTTAAGGTCCCTTCTAGCCTGAACCATTCTATGATTCTGTGATTCTATGTCAACCGTCCAAGCCAATTGCAATAGCAACTCACAATGAATTACAAAAACTTAATCACTCATTAGGGCAAACAATGCCAAAACTTCTGAGATAATAAAAAAGGTCAGATTGCAACCGCATGCTATAACTGCAGTTCTCTCTCCTCACCAAGATGTCAGTAAAACACAGCAATAAACTTATCAGAGACACAGCTATTATTTTTGTGTACCCTACCCAGGCCTGGACTCAACTCTTTAATGGAGTTAAGCCAGCCAGAAAACGAACCTGAGCACAGACATTAATATCATCCTCTTCCATTCTTTCCCTGAGAAAGTGGTAGCAGCAGGGGCTGGAAGTGTCTGAGTATTTTGTTTATTCTGCTAATTTATTCTTCATTGCCATGTCTTATACCTGTAAGTTATTTATAAGCTAGTGATAAATCCTACTGGGAAAGAATTAGGTCAGAATTCTAATTCCTTATTAAAATGGCTGGCTTATTATCATGTCTTTCTGTATTTTGTTATGCTTATAAGTACATTCCACTTCTACAGTTCACCATGCTGGATGTGAGTAGAAGTATTTGTTATAGTAAACTATCTACTCACATACACTCTTTGTAAATAGTGCCACAGTCCATTTTAACATCTACTCACTTCCCTAACAGTTGCTTTTGTAAGCCTTTCCCAAGCTTTTACTAGGTGTATAGCTTAACAGCAAACAAGTAACTCTGACATGAAGACCACTGATTCATTTGGCACTGGCACAGCTGAAGCTTTATGGAGGCACACGCCCCTTCAATTTCCAGGACTTGTTTAACCCTGGATTCTAAAGTCAATGCAGTAATCTTAGGATTGCATATGATGTAATGATGTCTAGGAAAGAAAATATATAACTTATAACTGAACTACATTAAAGCAAGAAAATGCAGTCTTACAACTGAACTACATTAAAGCTAGATACAGTTTTAGATACAGTTGGAAACTGCTGACAAAAAGATTTATCTTTGTAAATGTTGACTCATCGAAACTGTGTTAATTGCTTTGGGAAATGAAAGAATAGCAATATTTCTCTGTGAAATTCCAGCAAATTCATTTTCAAATTCAAGATAATTTGCTCTTAATCTATCTCTCAATACTACGTGACTATACTGTTCACTGGAAAGAACAAAGGCTTTGCTAAATTTAAAAAACTACTTTGGTTGCTTTATCAAAATTATAAGTCATCTAAAGCAAAGACTGATCTAACACTAAGAGGTTTTTTTTCCCCAGACTTGCACAGATTAGGGAAGGGAGTAGGAGATTCTTATTAACAACTGAAATAGATTTGCTTTATTACTGTCAAGTCCACTGTGTCTGAGACCAACTGGTCAAAAAAGCTGGCATGATAGATCCGTAGGAACTGTTGCAGGATCTCTGCTTCATTTTATTAAGATGACAGAGGACTTCCTTTTATTAGTCTTTGTACAATAATTTCCAGGCTTGTCCTAAGCATTATGGGTTAACTCATCAGCTCCTTTTAAACCCACTCCTCTACAATGTTTTCAAAATAAAAGCCTGCAGCACTGAAATTATGACCATCTATCTTTACACGACTAGTTTGTGAAAGAAGCTTAGCTTATCTTGCCCGACCAAACCCCTCCCCCCAGAAAACCCCCACCACTCACAAAAGAAAAACCCAACATGGTAAAGAGAGAATGGCAAAAAAAGTATACTGTTATTTAAAAACCCACCACACGCAAGAGAAAGCAGCATTCAAGTAAAAGACAACATTGGCACAAAACCCAAATTACCTTGAACAGGCTGTAAATAAAACCAGGTGGAAAATTTGATTGTGCCTAACTACCAGAAGAGTGAATTTTCAGTCTTTCGATAAAGAAAAAAGGCAGGAAAGCCTATCTAGTTTTAATGTAAAACATGACTGACGCATGGAAGACACTGCATTCATTCTTTTGATAGCAAGAGATTCTAATTGAACATTCAGAAAGTATCTAAGTTCCTACCTGATTATAACAACATAACTCTAAGGAAAAGTGGCAAGCACAGAGACAAATTTGGGCAAATTGACAAAAAAAAAAAAAAAGCTGCAGAGCTCTGTAGCCATTTGTTATGTGAAAACCCAGTAAGATTTACTATGCTTTTAATGTTCCAACTTAAAAGTTATGGAATTATGTTCATGATGATGAAGTTATGTTAATCATAATCTAATTAATGATATTTTCAGGAACGTTTGAAGCTAAATCCCAATTTCATTTTTGACTAAAGTATACATGCAAACTATAAAGGATAATCAAGGGCTTATGAGAACTGTTACACCTCACAGCACAAGTCTCCATGACGGGACACAAAGAAGACTTTAGATATTGCCTCTAATATAGCTGAAAAACACTGATAAAATTAAGCATACCAATAAAACAGGGAAAAGCAATATAAAAATCGAAGACTGCAGGCAGTAATAGGTTTTAGCCTGTTTGTCTAGACAAACATGCTTTTCCCAAAAGGGACTTCTTGACTTCCCATCCGATTTCCCTCACCATATCTACAGCGAGGATCCTTCTCATCACCCCAAATAGAAAGATTTTACCAGAAGTTTAGTAAACTGAGTCAAAGCAGCACAAACCTGTTTTAAGCACTGCTTTAGTTTATATAGTCTTGATTCCTTTCCACTCTGCAGTCAGCAACAACATTTACACAAAAAGATAACCAGTCTTATTCTTACCATTACTTCAAGTAATTTCAAAGGTTTCTCTTCACAGAACACTTGTTTCATTTATTTATCACTTTTGGTGAAATGATTCTGGATAGCCACCTTCCTTCTCTGCATATAAACGTCTATTTTCACTTTGCAGCCAGACAGACAATGGCCCACACAAAATTACACCATAAATTTAAAGTTTTTCATAAGTAAACCTGGAGTATCTTTTAGTACTTAATTATCTTCCAAGTTTAATACAGGTTCCTTAGTCATGAACTACCTTCTAATTTTAATTTCCAATTTGCTGCTGATAAGAATGTTTCTCACAGAATTCTTCCATTTTTTTCAAGAGATGACTTTTTCTACACGTTCCTCATACCCAGCTTCACCCATTCCCCCTAAAATTAAATAAAACCAGTCATTTTTGTGTGCAAAACTATCAGCTTTCCAGAAGCATGGGGTGCCCATGGCCAGGAGCACACCGGTGCAGCGGGCGTCTGTACAGGGGGCAGCCAGGGTCCCTGTGGGGTGAGCTCAGGGCTGCCCCGCGCCGGCTCCAAGTGGTTCCAATGGGTTCTAGGCGGTTCCAGCCTGCTCCACTGCAGCCCCTCGACGGGGCTGAGCCGAGCCCCTCAGCAACGCTGGTGGTGCCTCAGTGAAACCTTGCGTAAGAAAGGGCAAAATGCTGCCCGGCTGTTTTGTCTTCATTTCCACCCATGAGCTTTTCACCCCATTGCTCCTGCACCCCCAGGGCTGAACCCACCATGTCGGGAAAGCAGACGAGTAAAATCTGACCCAACAGAGGAAAAGGTGCATCATCCTGGAAGCAGGGTACGCTCCAAACCCTGTACCGTTACAAAAACCTGTTATACCACTGCCTGCCCCAATCTCGGTTATTTTGAGGCATGTATAGGTACAGACCACTGCTGGCTTTATTTATTCCTAGCTTGATTAGAATTATTATTGAGAATGCTTGTTAGGATATTTATCATCAATTGTCAAGTGTGGATTGACAGTAAAGAAAGACAACGCACTTATGGATCTTTAATGTAGGCAATTTCCTGGTAAGAACAAAAAAAAAAAAAACCAAAAAACCCCAACATTTGGCCCTCTCTGAGTCATAAAAAGCAGTAAAGAAATTATAGTGAAAGGTTTTAGTAAAAATTTGATGCAATTACCTAAAACAACTCAGAGAAGGCAATAATTCAGACAAGCAGAAATTAATTACAATAAGATTTTGCTGCTATTAAGAATATGAATAAAATATTAGCTAATTCCTATACGGTACAAGAAGAGATGGAAGGAGAGGATATAAAACCAAAATACATTGCTTCTAATAGGCATGGATAATTTTATCTCAAACTACTTGATGACAGGGTATCGATTACCTCAGTAAAGGTTGTACAGATGGCAAAAAATGTCACCATTACCTGCAATGGGAGAATTTAGCTTCACATTCAGAGTTAGAGCCTAGGTGGGAAGGGATTAATTAGCCATTCTAAGTACTCCTGTGAGCATCTTACAGAGGCTTTATCTTACTAATGCATCTACTTAAAAAAAAATACGTTATGATTCCTTAAAAAAATATACAATTTATTACTCTAATTCTATTGGTTTCTTATCTAGCCATAGTCATGTAACATTTTATTAACGTGCCATTTTGCAATACCTTCACAAGTGAAATACAAGCAGTTCCAGTCTGAAAGGACTACTGCAGTATGAAGACACTAAACATCTCCTTTCAGTTAATGTTCAGTAGATTGACTTTTGAAAGCCTAAAGCACTACCTTGATGATTCTAGGTGTCATTGTATTCTTCGGTACACTTCATACTCACGAAGACTAGAGGTGAAGCAACAGTGTCTTGGTTTTTATTTTAAGAAAGGTGTCTGTCTTTATTAGACATGTTTTATCTGCAGCATGTTTTGTTGGAAAAACACTAAAAGAAAATGTAGAGCATTTCAGAACTGAACCTTTTGTGAATCCTTAAATTTTTCTCTGTAAACCATGGTAAGTTGGGCAATATATAGACTGTAAGCTGTATATGGTCTACGAATGGAAGAAAGCAGTAGTATACTAATAAAGAGTAGGAAAAGATTCCAAACAAGATTCCTAACCAAACATTCAAATAAATTAATTATTTTTACCATTTTTTAAACCTCAATTAACAAAAGATGAATAAAGAGCAAAACCAACATACAATATATTTTTTCAGGATACCAATATATTTTAGTTATATTTTGTTATACTTTGAAATAGTATCTATTTTACCAATACCATTTTTTTTTTTTTCAGAAAAGTGCAGAGGATTTTCTGCATACGCAATATATGACTTAAATACTGATCACTTTAGTGCATTCTCCAAATCAAGCATTAGTTGTACAATATCAGATGATTTCTATAGTGGCATCGTTATCCAATTCTACTCAGCAAGTCTGACTCCCTGAAATCCAAATTAAGAAGGGAAAGCTAAATTAAAAAACAAGGCTTATGTAAGTAGGACATTCCCCGAGCTACCTTTAAGGAGTATTTTCCTAAATAGCACAATTTTAGTACCTAAATTGCAGTGATCCATCAAACTATAACTGTTCTGCACTTCCAAATCAGGTGAAATACTGAAGAGCTTTAGCAAAGACCTCACTAAAATAACACTTTGCACTGACCTAGCTTACAATTCTCAAATTACCCTGCTGTTATTTCATAGTTCCTATTTTCTTAGCAAAACTAACTCTTAACTGTGTGCATTAATTAAACAAAAATTTCAGAAGACCCAAGACTTCTATCTCCCAAAAGAATAACAGAAGATGAATTCTTCATTGGGTAAGAGTCACTTCATCTTCTTTGATCAAATCAGGTGCAAGTTTTTGTAGACACATTAATAGAAGTTTTGTGAAAAGGAAGAGGAATTCAATATTATAAGCAGTCAAAAATGTTCTTTTCTCACTAGTTTTAGAGGTAGTGGTCTTAATCATTAGTCACATAAGCAGACTGAAAGGTCAATTGCAACATCATAATATTCTGATTTGTGAAGTGTAGCATAGCAAGTTCTTCCCAGCAAGTAGCAAGGAATAAATATTTAACTGGTACTCTTCATATGATTTAAAATTTCCTCAAACTTAAGAAACCTAATTAAAAAAAAAAAAAAAAAGCGGCAGTATGCATATTTACTCACCCTACTAGACTTTGAAGAAAGTAGGATTTAATTTATGCACTCACACTGCTACACATCTCTTTATTGCGGAAGAGCAAAACAAAGTGGAATGACTGGTCTGATGCTTGGTAACAACACCACATACATCAAGAGAAAAGCAAGAGAAAAACGTGTGTTTAACAAAATTTATTGTGCTGTAATTTATGTTTGAAGCTAAATGTCATTGGACAGCAAAACTAGAGATTTTTTGGGGAATGTAGTGGAGAGATAAGAGTGCAGTAATAGAAAAAGATAATGTGCGGAAAGAGGAAATGATGAAGAATACTGTTAACATTTCCAGAAGGCCTTGTCTAGGCTGAGTCAAAATCAGGAATCCTCTAGGAACCGACCTCACTATTGTCCCATGGTCTTAGCAGGAGGCCATCTGGTAGCACACTGGTGGCAGGAGCTGTCTCGTGCCCACCTCATGCAGTTCTGGCTGGTCCATGTAACTGCGTCCTTCCCAGCTGCAGCTGCCATGAGGTCATTCCTGAATGGACCTGTCAAGTCTAACAACTCTTTGGCTTGTTTTTGAGAAAGGCGGCACAGAGGAGGAGAAACAGGAGTACAAACCGCATTCATAGTTTATGAACTTTTTACTAATAAGAACCTTTACCTTTTAAAAACTAAAGTTGCCTTTGAACCTGTTAACAGAGGAGTTTATTTATACGTAGCTATAAGCCGTAACAAGAGTCCCATGTTATTTCAAAATGATTTTTCTTTAAACAAAACCGCTCAAGTCAAGAAAGTTGTCTTAAATAAAAAATAGCTTTCTGTATATTTTCCACACTAATTTTTGTGCAGTAAATCTTCCTATTGTGAATATCTTACTATTCATCTTTCCCTTGAAGCAGGAAGCTTCAGTAAAGGCCAACCCGCAAAAGCCCATTGCACCTGCACCTCCTGTTGGCTTGAGATAACATCAGTAACTGTCCATCTCTGAAAAAACTGGCACCAGCAATCCAGAAAAGCTACTACATCTTGGGGCAAGGATCTTCCTCAGTGTAAGAAAACAAATCTTGAATGATTAAACTAGTGATAACGGTACTTGGAGTTTTCCAGGTTCTTTATCCTTTACTGGCAGTAGTACAGCCTGTCCTCTCGCACCAGCATGCCTCTTGATTTGCAGTTCACTTTACAGAATACGCCTAGAAGATGCCATCAGTGAAATACACTCATTGCTACAAAATGAAGCTAAAATGCTATACATTTAATATTTTTTATTTTAATATATTGAATTCCTACATAGCACTAAACTTAGCAATTATGAATTCACCATCTAATTGAATGTATATACTGTAATGCTATTAGTGTCACAGTAAATGTATTTTCTTCCACAGCTGTGTGTCTCTGAATCACAATATTGCTAAAAAGGCGCTGTTTTCTTGTAGAACTTATGTCCTGAAAATTTTTCTCTGCTGTGAGTATAAAAAGCAGGAAAACAGAAAAAGAAATATAGAGAACGATGTCATAAACCTCAGAAAAAAGAATAAATTAAATACGTACTCATAGAAAGCTTATACCAAAATGAACTGTGCCTTTTCTGCAGGACAATACTAAATCAAATTTAAAAAATTATTCTGAGATTTTCATCTCACTAAAAAATAAAATAAATAATTTGGGATTTTTTAGAAGCTTTCTTGTGTGTCAACACAAAAATTAAACCCACAAAACAGGTAACAATCTTGTATGTTTTACCACTTACTCCAGAAGATAATTTTTAAACATCAAGAGCAAAGCTAGCCATCAAGCAGTAAATGATATTTTCAGTTATTTGTGTCACTTTGGAGCAGACAAGATTTACTCTTGCAATTTTTTGTGACTATTATTGTAAGATTTCCTATTTTTAATAATTAAATATTTGTTAAGAAGCAATACTTTGCAAATTCCAGATTCCTTCTGATACTCACAGAATATTTAGTTTTATATATAAAATCAAACGCTAGAACTAGCAATTTTTCAAAGCATCGGTCCATCTTATGTCCTAGATCCACCCCTCAAAATCCAGTGCGTCTGATAAATGTCACTATCTAGGGACACTGTGCAGAAGGGCACGTCAGGGTGGGGAGCCAGTGGCTGCTCCAAGGCCCCGCCAGCCTGGCAGAGCGCAAACCCTGGGTGCACATGCAAACCTTGCTGCGCCTGAGGACTGCTGAAATCCAAAAAATATAAGAATTTTCAAAAAGGCTCAAAAATCACCGTCCCCATTTTAGAGGTGGGCATAAAGGAGGTATGAGGTACTCAACCTGATTGTAACCACCCTGATTAATTATGGTAGAACTAAGGGAACCAACTGACGCAATATAGCAGAGTGTTTGAAAAGAAAATCAATTACTTAAAAGAGAGAGGCAAAAGATGGGAGAAGAAACAGAGATGAAATGGCTTCACCAAAGCTATACACCAGACAAAATTTAAATGAAGCTTGAATCTAGGTTTTTTGATCTCCGAATACAAGACTGATAGCTAAATTCTATCTCTTGCTGAGCAAGTGATATAAAATTAGATTTACAAAGGTTATTAAGCTACCAACATGCGCACAGTGTGATTTTTCAAAGTGCCTTACAAGACTGGGTAATATATCCTATTAAAATCAAAACACCTTTGAAAGAGCTTTGAAAACCTGATTGTCCTCTCAGTGTCTCATTTTCCCCCCATTAAACACTATTCTACAGCTGTATAGACATAAAACCACAACTGAAAATAATTTTCTGCATCTTCACAACAGAAAGCTGCATATTTCTAAGGGTTTTTCTATAGCTACAAAAATAGAATTAAAATTACTTCTGAAGCATACTTCCTGTTAAACAGTATCTATGAGGTTTGAAATTAGAATGCCCGCTCCAAAAATAACCTCATCGAACAAACGAGAAGTAAAGGACATCCCTCAAATCTGTGGAGCAATACAGCTCTTCAAATGAAGCCATGTGTACGTCACACAGGCTAAAAGTATTACAGCTGATCATATAAATACTAATTAAAATATTCCCATATCACAAGAGAACACATGTTGAACCCCCCTCAAAGAGAGAGGGGCAGGGAAGAGAGAAAAGATTTCGGGATTCACCAAAGCAATCAAGTCTAATCACCACAAAAATATTAAATTAAAGCAATTTTTTTAAAAAAGGAAGTAGGATTGAAATAAAGGATTAAGACATAAGCTGTGCCAGAATTTTAGGCTCTATGCTGCACCACAAAAACAACAAAGATACTTACACAGGAAAAGAAGAAAAATGGCTTTGCACTTTTAAATAGCTCCTAGCACATTATTCAAGCACTGCTCACTGTTCTTACTGCTTGAAAATAACTCCAAATGGCATGTAGGAAGTGGCAAGAGTTTAACAAATTTCATCTCACAGAGGGATTCAAGAAGCAACAGGGTCAGAGAGAGCCCGTAACTAATCAGACCGACAACAAAAATTCAAGATCTAAAATGCATTAGTGACAAGAAAACGGACTTATTTTGTCTTAAAAAATAAAGGTCAGTGTAAATGTCAGGTATATATCACACACACATATGTTTTTCTTTTTTATTATTGCTTAACGTATCTGTTCCTACAAATAAGTAGGAAAAGGTCTAAGAAGTCAAGGAATACTCAAGCTTATACCAGTCTAGTACAGATGTAACCAAGCAGGTTTCTCTATTTTAAAGCAGGAAACCAAGGAATTACAAGAACATTTGTACAGAGGATTTTACAAGCTGGACCGGAGGGCACGCAGCATACTGCTGCCTCGCTGCCCAAGCTTTTGGCTCTGGGATTCCTGGCATTTCTGGGATGAAACATCATCCTCTTTATGCTGTCAGTTTTCGAGTGATGAACTGCAGCCAGGAGTCCCTCAAAGCCCCATCCAAGAAGGGAATAAGAGTGCTTGGGATCTATGTGTCAATGAGGAGAAAAATCTGATAATTTGGAAGCAAGGTTTTCTTAGTGGACTTTCTGAGAAATATGCTTAATCTGTAAACAAATTGCTCTCTTCAAAATTTGAAACAGTATCAGCATATTTTATACACTGTATTTGCCACGCCCTTGTAGTATGCAATTCTATTGTCTTTTAAAATTTCACTTTTTTAAAGGTTAGTCTGTAGAAGTCAGATAAAAAGAACTAGATGAGATTTATTTACATCTGCTTTATAGGATCTAGATGACTGTATTGCAAATCATAAGGGCTGTGTGTTATGAAGCCCATTCAAACTGCAGTGCTGCAAAACCCCCATCACGGGAGAGTCTTTGCTGTGAAGCATTGTGTTACAGTACAAAATGTCTGTCATCCCCTTTTTCCAGCATATCGCATGCCATGATGACAAACTGTTAAGTGTCCTGTTTCTGTACCTATACAGTATTTTTCAGATTTATTTTTATATTTACTTTTATTCTGCTGCTAAATCTACTTCTAACTAGTCTCTCAATCGCTGGCATCCTCTTACATACTCAACGCACTTACATTACCAACTGGAACCTGCCTGTTTGACCAGAGAGATGAACTACCTTCCATGGAGCACATCTCTCCTTCCTCAACATATTCTTCTCTAGTAAACATTTTACATTTTGTTGACTCTATTTGCTAAGCCAAAGAAAACCCATTTCAATGCTGATGATAAAAGGTTTGGGTGCTGGAAATGCCACCTACATGATTTGCTACCTATTGTATGTTTGGTGACGTATGTCAGTAACAGTGAGCTTATCAGTCTTCCTCAAAAACATCCTAAGAGGTTGGAAGCTGTTAGATTATGAAGGTTGAATTTTGACGTCTGATTGGCTAAATATATCACAGAAGTATTCACCGTTAGCACTTTGCTTTCATTTTCCTCCTCTATTCTTTGCCTGGCCCGAGCACTTACAATGATATACGAGCACTGAAAGTAACAAAGCGCTGTTTATCTTTCCCCGTTATTCTGAACTAAATGAGTTTTTGCTGATTTTTGTCTGCAGTCAGCTTTATTGAATTTCACATGATGCCCAGTTGTTTTTTGCAAGAGGATGTCTATGGCAGATACTCCTATAATTCAGACAGCTGATCTTCTTGGTAACAACATCCAAATGGATTAGCACATCCCAGATCACAAACATTTAGCAGTTTCTGTGTTTCAGTTTAACAGAGTACTTTTTTCTACTTTGCCAATAATGGCAAGGTATACATTTCATATATATATATAAAAAAAAAAAAGGAAATATGTGAACAATTTTCCACATGTTATTTTAGTGGAAAAATAGTTTGCAGACATGTATATAATGGAATATGTCAAGGGCAGCCTGATCTGAAATAAAATGTTTCTAATTGCCTGTTTTCTATCTCTAAAACTAATCTTTGTGACTCTTAGCATGTTGGACCATCTCTCTACATTAATTGTCATAAAGAAAGATTTAGTCAATAAGCTTCAACAAAATTAACACAGTAATATTCTCTTCTGAGTAGTCAAACAGTTCTACTGTAGCTCCCAAAGGACCAACAAGGGTCCGCTACATAGTGACACATCAAAAGACAGAATTTATTTCATGTTCATATATTTTTATTGCTTACAGTTAGCCCAGGAACTTTCTGAAATGCTTCACTGGTCTTCAGCTCCGATGCCAGGATTACATGTTAAAACTATTAATCTTAAGGTATAATTAGCAGTTCTGAGATCTCAGTCAACTCTAAATGACTGCACTGAGCACGTTAGTAAAGGCATCTCCTCAGTTAACTATAGGCTTCATCACCACTTTCCCTTCATTCTAAACTCTCACTTGATGTTTTACAACATACGACAGCAGCAATTCTGCGCTGCATCTTCATACAGTTAAATCTCAGACTTCCAACTTAGGGATTTTTTTCACTATATGACAGGACTTTATCCATGCTACATTTCTATACCTATTTGGTTTCTGGACATAGAGTAGACCTCTTTTTTTCTCTCATGCTTCTCGTAAGCTGCAAATTATGATAAACCCACCTGAGCAATTTCCTGAATTCCAAGACTTACAATGTAAGTGTCATCTTTTGTCATTTTTTACCCTTTTCAAATCCTTTGATAACTTAGAAATCTTAACAGAAATGATTTGAGTCCCAGAATACAACTAACCCACTTTTTGCAAGGAAACTTATTATGTTGCAGATCTCTACTTTTTCACTGCTTGATGCAACAGGAAAAAATGCATAGAAAAAGAAAACAACATATTTGGCAACAAAGGGAGCATTCAAAAGTCAAAGTTGTTGCAGCAAAAATGAATTCTGGATATAGTCAGTCACAAAATTATTAAATGCCATTTGCATCAGAAATTGCAAATGAAAATGGTCTTTTTGAATTATAACAATCAGCAAGACCACCCTTCGTGTACCTGCAAAATAAAATATCCTGACAAGAATAATCTTCCAGAACTCATCACAGCAAGCTGTTGCAGTAAAATTTGCTTCTCCTATTGCAAAGCTGTAACTGAAACAAGAAAAGTATTTTTGTAACCCCAGAGATAAACACTGAGAGAACACCAGGAGTGAATTAAAGTCATAACAGAAAGAGAAGCATGCCCTATTACAAGCTAATAGGAATTAAATAAAGACAACTGTAATTTCAAACAAACAGGTTTACCATGACAAGACTGGAAAATTAAACATACAGTAGAAACAAATACATGATGCAGGAGAAATTTTTCATAATTTTGATCTGTTAAAATCTCCAGAGGCATAGCTTTTTTTTTTCCAAACTTCAAATGACCTAGAAATAGAAGTCCTTGAACAGCCCCTCTGAAGTTTATGCTCCGAAGCATCACAGCGACTTCTTGCATAGACTATTCAACTTTCGTGTTTTCAATCCCAAAGCAGCATTGCACTCACAAAGTAACAGAAATTCATCCTATGGTATTTTACTCCATTATACTACCTTTGAGCATAGCTATGTCAAATAAGCTACTTAACACCACAGTACAGATCTTTTCTAAAAATGATAGGCCTGCGTGTATTAAAATCTGAACTTTTTTTTAAAAAATAGGGAAGTATTTTAACAATACAGTATGATTTTCATGAAATGTATTTAATTACAGCTTGAAGCATCACCATTGTTATCAACGTAATTGCCAGTAGCCCCAGTAAGTACAAATAGAATCTTAATGCACAAGTTACTGTCTAAAAAGAGAAAAACAAGATTTCATCTCATAATATTCTTCATCAAATTCTGGTGTCATCTGTGACAAGGTCTAGTCCTGTCTCTATTCCATTGCTCCTGTCGCCTTCTAGTTTAAGTTGATATATGCATCACACAATGATGAGACTTTACTGGTCAATAAAATAGCAATTAGTTGCAAATTGCATAAAAGTTCTTCTTCACTCCCATCTGCTACATCACCAAAAAGCATCCTCCTCCTACTTGGCAAGGTCACTTTTCATCAATATATTGCTGGTTCAAATATAAGATAATTGCTTTTATTTGGAGTAACCTATTTATAAATCCATCACTATTAAGTAACTTGCTAGCTCAATGGAAAACACATACAGAAACTCAGTCCAATCAATACCAAGAGTTTGATTTTTAAGCTCAAATCAGTAGCAATCCATCAACCGTACAGAGCCTATCTAAGACAGTTAAACTATTTTGTTCCTATCTGAGGTGTCTTGCAGAACTAAAGGTTTGTTACTATAAGACCAAGTACATTCTATGGCACCTGAATAACAAAACCCACCTAAAACTGTATAGCAACCTTGTTTATGAGTAAAACAGTATCTTGAGAAATACAGAAGTAACAAACAATAGATCACTGTAATATGGTCACTTATCATATAAAATTGTTCAGTGAACACAGATACTGAAGACAGAAATTAAAAAAAAAACCCTTGCATGAACCAATGTCATAGAGCTACGTTTATCCGTCAGGAGAAACCCCTAAAATGAAAATGAAAGAAACATACTGGAGCCTCTAGTAGGCTGTTAATTATTCTATACATCAAATGTTTTACAAATATGGTTGTGTGTCAGCTTCGCTCAAAAGCAGGGCTGCAGGATCACGTAAGTGTTCAATAGATGGCACTGTATGTTCTTCTACAAAGAGCTTACACATACCCTTAAATGGGGACAGCTGAGAGCAAGGTAGGAGTGGATCGCGTTTAGTCACCTGCCCTAATTTTACTACAGACACCACTTAAAAAGAATTACTCTTTATCAGAAGACAAAAAGCTTCATAATAAATAATTCAAAGAAAGTGAAGTTTTAACCACAGAAAACATGCCCAACAAGTTATCAGACCTTAGTTTTTCTCACTAAAACGTCAAAAAAAAAAATAGGCACGTCTGTGGATTACCACAGCAAGGAACCAAAATTACACAACAGCAACATTTTCCTGCAGAAAAACCAGACATTCAGGGAAGAATGCACTGTCTGTTTAGTAGAAGGTTGGGAAAAGTCTTATAAAAATGCATACTACTAAACACAATATTCATAGCTCATCAAATCCTGACATGTTCTGGAATATGCTAGTACCAAACTATGTCACTTCAACTGGGTTTGACAGCAGGTAAATTATATTCTGTAAGACTAACTAAAATAAAGTTGCTCACCAAAAATATCTTGATCTAGATAGGACTTTCAATGTTAGAAAAATGTTCTATTACTAATTAAATAACAGACAAGAGAGATTAAGTTTATTTTTCTGCTTTGGGTTCTGCTTTACCTAGCAGAAGACCATAGAAAGCAGAACTGAATAAATGTATATAAATACTTTTTTCTTTTTAACCTTTTTGCCTTTCCTCTGAACAAGTTCATTTTCAGAACCACATTTATCATTTAAAATTATCCATCAAACGCTGCAATTGAACACATTTCAACCTTTAGATTTTAAATACAGAATTAAATAGCTACGCTGACTGATCACTTCAGTCACATGGCATTGCTGGTACACTCTGACTTGACCTCCCTCATAAACATTTACGGGGCTGAAATAAGTGATTTCCAGCTCAAAGCTTCATGGATGCATACGGTAGTATGATTATCCTATCCAGTAGCATGACTACTGTTTTGAACTATAAATAATCTTATCGATACCAAATTTCTTACGCTTATATTATGAGAAAACAGATGCACGAACAGCTACTCTTGCCATCGCAGAAAACCTGTTCTTTATTGCACAAATAAGTGTCTGACGTGTTATTTTTCAAGATTCATGTCACACAGGTAGTTTAGGCTTTTTTATAATATCCAATTTTTGTATAATAATATTTAGGAATAGACGTAGCTAGCTAATTTAACAGACACAAGTCAGAAATAGGATCACATTGAAACCTATAGCGCAAAAACCTATTTGCAATTGCCAACAGCCATGAAGACCCAATTTTCACCAAAAAATGGTTTTATTGGTGATTTTGTCACTGGAAATATCTTAGATCTCCAGTATTTTCTGCAAGAACACAAACTATTTTTCTGTCATCTTGCTTTTATATCTGCTGTAGTTTTTTAACCTGATCAGAAGAAACAAGATTAGTGAATAACACGATACTTGCTCAGCCTGCAGGTCTGGAGATAAGTTTTTTTTTAAAGTCCTTCCCACAGAGAGAACCCTGATATCAGTGTTCATTTTTGTCAACTCACACAGCAGACATGGCTCTTTTCTTTATTATAATAATGAAACCTTTATTTGTATAAGTAAGTTAACATCTAAAGATCAAAAGGCCAACTAAAAAAGTGTATCATAATCAAAGAATGAAAAAAATTAGGGGAAGAATTCTCCATTTACCAAGGTAATAACCAATACAATAACCTAAGAAATATTTCTCTAGTTCAAACTTCACATCATGTATTCTGTGATTTCCAAGAAATTTCACTTTTCTCTTACCAAGACAGGTTTCTGTACATACATGTTCCCTGAAGCAAACTTTACTCCAAATCTGTGTGTAATTATCGGTAGCATTTCTTAGACTTATTTTTTGTTTCTTCCAACAACAACCACAAAAAGCTCATTTACCTTATGCAGAATGTAATTAGTAGGTATCGTATTTATTTGACAGCTTTCCCATTTTCTCAATTCTACGTAATTTGACAGGGACCATTACAGATCTGTAACTAGTCTTTCAGAATGACTTTCACAAGGTTAGTTCACTTATTAATTGACCCTTGGTAATGGTAATTTAAGCAGCATATTAATCTCATCTGTCAGTTCTAACACATACTAGATGTATAAAATAATTTGTCTTTTGCAAGGAGCCTTGCAACAGAAATGAAGTGTCTAAATTTTTAATTAATATGCATTTTCTTTCAACAAATGAGATTGGAGTGGTAGGAGACTTCTTTTCAGTGGTTTTCTTTATTCTGCTTTAAAGCTTCTGTGTTTTCTTATTATGAAGATAAACACTATTTCACCAGTCAATAAAGCCTATGATCTAAAGAAGCTTCTACAAAGGACATTCTGGTATTCTCAACACAGATCTCTGAAACTTAAAAATGTGTGAACAAAACGTCCAGCACTTCAACAGCAGTGTTTATTATTATTACATAGAGAGATTAAAGGTTTATGGAATTCAAGGAGATTTAATTCACTAAGAATATTAAACAAAAGATTACTATTTAGAAATTGAAAAACCTCAACCAGTATCAGATGCTTGAAGTTACAATATTTTTAAATCTGGTTTCCAATGCATCATAGGTTGAGCAAAGCCTGCAGTTCATGTCTAAGAGAGAGGTATATAGAATTCTTAATCCAAAATACTAGTAAGGGTTGTGTGAAAATTCTCCTCCTTTATTTCATTAACTAAATAACAGGATGAGTTAACAGCAAGGGGAAGGGAGAGAAGATCTGTGTAAAGAACCAGTCGAACCCTTAGTGTGCGATCATCGGCACTTCATAACACACGGGTGAAACACGGCCCCCCGTATAAACACTCCAAAAGGGCATAAGCATTTTCTGATGAATGTTCACAGGTCTCAGAGTTTAGCACAAGCTTGAGATGGAAGAGAGATCCTGTGGTCTGTACTGAAAAGCAGAGAAGTTAAGAAAGTACAAGGTAAAAGCTGAGGTCCTCCTCCACCCCCCTTCTTCTACTTTTCCTTTTGTGTCCAAAGACTGAAGAGACCTTCTGTAAGGTAACATTACAAAGAGTAGGCCCTCATGCTGTAAACCAGGGAGACTATACTAAGGAAGCGGGTCAGGCATTACCCTACAACCTCTTACAGACTCTTTTACATCATGCTGGCAGCAGACTTCTCCTGGCAACATACAGCAGCAATGCAAAACCCCACCAGGTCTACAGCATCAGAGAATTTACTTTTCACCTTGAAAAATGACCCACGCAGAACAGACTGCGTACAATGATTACAGTCAGTGGGTCCACAACACGCTCACAGAGGGACTTGAGGAAAAAGGGAAAGTCTGGAGATGGCTGAGGGTGGGTGACTGCGTTCAGCCCTCTGGACTGGGGTAGGGCACCAAATGCTGTGGGAAACCATCTCTCAGTGCTTGTGTTTCCTACCATGGAAAGCTACCGGGATTAGGAATGGGAAGTAAACCTAGAGGATGCTATACTAATTCCTCATATCACATGTGATTTATTCCCTGCTAATGATGACTGTCTGTTTTTTAGATTAATCCAGCTCAGTACCAGATATAAAACCAAACTGTTACCAACTATATCGACAAATGCTACCTTGCCTAAAGTCTCATAAATTCCACATGCATTCAGATCAGGCCAACAATTTGTTAAGAAGCAACTGTTCATGAAACGAAACAAATATTTTATATAAATGCATTATAGGAGACACAAGCAATAACACTACGATCCCCTGTTTGTTGAAGCTTATCACACTGGAATATTCAAGCTACTAATAACTTTGATGACTAAAAACTAGAGGCAGCTAGACCAAAATCATGGCTTTGTCTTTTCAGAATTTTACAGGTATATGAATATCCATTTCCTCACAGCCGTCATGCCAGGTGTTGTTGGCATGTATTTCAGATACTTAAAAAAAAAAAAGGTAACCATCTTCTTTATTGGGTATATCGTCACAATCTCTCCCCCACTGTTACAGTCTAATGCATAAACAGGTATTCAAGCAATTTTTTTTTTAAAATTACCCACTTGACAGACTATAGTGTCTCCTTCAGAATCATTAGTGTCAATCATGTGAGTGCAAATTTAAAGTGCTGTTGAAATGCACGTTACTTAAACAATTGATCATCATATAGAACCACTTCAAGCTTAATACAGCCCATGAGCATACCCAGTATTACCAACTCAGCTACTACAATGCCATCTTCATTTTTAACAGGAGTAAGAACTTATTACAGAAAAAACAATGCCTACTTCTTCACTCACAATTAATAAAAGTAACTCCGTTTCTTAATTTTTAACCTTCTAACCTTTGAAAAGTTATGATTTTTGATTAAGATCACGGATGTTAGTGTACAGAAGGAATGATCCTTCAAGAAAGGATATGGACCCTGGATACAGGTGTTAGAAGTCAGGGAAATCACATCAGACTATAAAATTGTTAATAAAATTATCTTGTGTTGCTGCTTGTGATTTCTAGAATTCAATGGCATCATGCACTGATTTTTGCCAGCTGGATATATGTATTTCATTTGAGGATCTGAATCTATAATGATTCTGAAGACTTGCTAGTGGCAAAGAACTCTGTACAGAGAGAACAACCTTTCCACTCTGACGCAGCGTATCTCCTACCAGTTTGTAATACCGCAACAAAGATCAGAGATGATCTGGATCTTGTATTACACTTTACTACTGTTAATTACAAGACTGGCAAACTACATTGCAATCAGCAATGCTTCTGTTGCTGAAAGAGTTATTGATAGCTGGAAAATCCTGATGTATTCACTGTTTTCAACAGCAAGTGGAGAAACTAACCAAACTGTCAAACCAAATACATTCTTAAAGCTTTACTTTATAAACGTCTTGGTCCCTAACTTCCATCCGGTATCTTCACCTAAGTCACTCCAGATCAATGCCTGTAACAAATACGTGAAAAACTGACAAGCGGAAGGGAAAAGAGGACAATTGGACTTTCAGGGAAATTGCTTTCATATATTGTAAGGTTTCTACGAGTAACAAAACCTCGTATTTTGCTTTTTGCTCATTTTTATACTCTGTTGTGGCCTATTTTCTGATGATTACTTCTCTTGTATATTTGACAGGAAACCCATATGCCCAAACAACTTTCTGCACTTCTTAGGGAGAACAATAAAATTATTCACACACATACAGAAAGTAAACAGTAATATATTCAGTGTTTAATTTCTGTTTTGGATAAAGTATGAACCTTTTAATACCAGAAGCAAAATCTCTCTCTTGAGAAGAAGCTGCTTCTGAAACTCCTAAGAAATAAATGTCCTATTTAATACCTTAAAAAAAGCTGAATTACTGCATAGGCAGTCACCATCTTAGCAGTTCTCGCATAATTGTAGAAAAACTGTACACACGGGTTTGCAGACCTAAGGGGACTGTATTGCATTTTATGCAACCCTTCAATAATACAAAGGGAATCCATGTTTGGAAACTAGTATGTCTCTTTAATAGGAGAACGAGTACGTATTCAGAGTGGTGTGATACATGGTGTTAGTATCCAAGCAACAGGAGCACAGAGACCAGGATGGGCCAACAGGAGATCGAGGGAGCCAAAAGTCAGTGATGAGGACCTGACACTCGCACTCTGCACCTCTTGCACTAGCTGCCTCTGATGATGAACTCGAGTCCAAAGGTGTGCTCCGAGCACATCTTTCATTCAAAAGGAGTCCAGGTCACGACCTCCAAGCTAACTGCACAATCCGAAGCAAAACACAGTAAGAGGAGACAACTGGAGGATTCCTTTCAAACTCTTCTTCCCAATCTAAACTAAAAGCTAGTGAAGAGGCACCCTCAGATCAACTGCGCAGTCTCACCTAGTTGGGCACTCTGCAACCTGTGAGCTTCACAGTCTCATCCAACTTGTCACCAGATGTGCCTTCATACTCGGATTCAGTTCTGGATGATGCATATTGCTGACCTTGCTCACTCATATTAAAAGACAAGCTTGCGGTATGAAAAGTTTGCATCCTGTCTGAACAGCAGGTATGCAGGAAACCTCATACATAAAGTTGTTTGTCCTTCATGGAGATGAAACTCCAATCGAAAATAGGCTGTTATGTAGAGAGGGCTTAATTTATGTCTCCCTATATGAGCCGGAATGAAAGCAGCCCACAGAAGAATCAGAATATTGAGCTTTAGCTGTGTGCAAGACAGAATTCAAGCTTTTAGTGTTCATTTTGCTTTCCTGTTTTTCAAATTGTCCAGGAGAAAAAAAAATAATAACCGAACAATTTTTCATATAAAATGTGCATTCTGAATAGCCATTAGCTGACAAAAAAAAAAGAAAAAAGAAAAAGGAAAAACATGTAACACAACCATGTAAATCTTTGAGGGGAATGGAAGCTTCAGGAAGATGAAAAAGTCAGCATGGAGTATACCTAGATTAAATGGAATTCTCAATTACGCTGTTTGAAAATGAAGTGGGTGTAAATTTGATATATCTGCAGTTGCAATCCTGTAGGTTCCTTGGTAATGGACATTGACAAATAAGTCTAAAAACCAGTGAAATCTCTTCCACAAGTTGCAGGATAAGGCTGTTTCAAGGTAGCTGTGCGCTTTTTTAGATTTTAAGAGTTTTCTCTTTTATCAGAAGATGGGAATGCTATGCATGTATGAAAGGACTAAACATGAATAGGGCAAAGGATGGATCAGCAGAGAGAAGGGACAGATTTGTAAAAAACCCAACCATGATTTTCTAATGAGCCAAGACAATTTTGTAAACTAAGCTTTAAAATGTAAATTGCCCTCATACCTTCAGTAAACTGTCAGCACAGAATTTAAAAATGTGAAAGACAACATTTCTAAAGACTGCTGACTAAAGTCTATGCTCTCTATTTTCACATTATTTCACCTTATTGCTGCTTATTATTTCTATTATGGTAACAGCAGGAATAAATCAGGATCCTGACTGGGATGAACAGCATATAAACTAAACTACATGGTTAGACACAGGCCCTGCTCCAATAAACTCAAAACCTAAATTTAAAGTTACCCTCGTGACTGCATAGAAGACATCACAGTGCTATTATTTCAAATTAAAATACAATCTCTGTGCCTAATTTTGCAGTAATCTCTCAGAAACAACCTATGCTGTACTGCCTGGACACTGTGCCATGATCTAAGCTGGGAAGAATGAACGTTAAAGTCTTAAAACTCTCAACTAAGTCCTTCATAAAACTCATGGATAGGTTTTCCTAGATCATGATAGATCCTTACTTATGCATTTCATCATCCATGCAGGAAGCACTAAAGGCAAGTTAGTCAGAAGTGAACCATCCACATAATGAGAGAGACAGTCTTACAGGTAATCAGTTACTGAAAGAGCTGAGGAGGACTGGGGAGCAGCACCACTCTACCACGGCTTCAGAAAGTGAAAGCTAGCACAAGGCTCAAGATCTAATGATTACTTCAGCTAGAATTTTTTTTTGTGATATCAGCTGTAAATCAACCAGTGGCCAGACATCAGGACAACAGAAAAATCATTAATTCATTGGGTGATGGCAGCGCAACAACAAATAATTAAACGCAAGTACGTTTACAGGTGGACATACAGGGAAATTTCCAATCAGATTAATGAGAGTCTGAATGAGTTTTTCAACAGGAATTTGAGTGTACAAAAATCAGATAAGATGGAGCTGGGTTAGTTTATGCAATGAATTGTAATGACATAGATCAGCATGTACAAGTTCCTTTTCTAAGATTTATGATCAGTCTGGTGGTGTTCTCACTTTCTGTAATTTCCCTTCCCTTTGGAGAGAGGTGTTGAAACACAGGGAAACACAAAATGAGATCATCTGCCTTATCATTAATAAAAATGTGATGTTTTGATTCATGTTACATTTGAATAAAAACAAAAAAGCCACCCACACTCTCTTTCAGCACCTTCTGGCCACTGTAGCAAATGAGCGACTCTTCTACAGCCTTTCCTCTAGGCACCTCTGCTCTTCTTTCCCCTGTCAATCTTTGTGAATTTCTGCTCTATTGCTGTGAACTGCTGAATTTTGCAAATGCAGAGAACTTGTTAAAAGTGATAATGGTAGCAGAAATGTAAGTATTGTGAGTATTTTCAAAATTAAGGAAAATGAATAGCTGAGACAAAATCCTGACAACCGGACTCACTGAAAGGAGTAATGAATCTGGCTTGGACTGCAGTAAAGCCAGGATTTCACCCTGTGTATGCAATCTGAAAACACTCAGTTTGCCATATTTCACTTGTACCACATGGAAACTAAATATAAAAACTTCACTTCTGCTCCAGAGCAATCAGCCTTGACTACAGCCACACCTAACACCTTTGCACAGATGGCAAGTCTCTTAATATTTCATGGCACTGTCCCTCATAACTTCAGGCTTTGCACAAGTACACAAAACACGCATTACACAGCGTTTTGCATCTCGCAATACAATAAATCACTGCTAACATTTAACACAACTTTAGTAGATAGAACATACAAACAGATAATAAGGATTTCTTTTTTTAAAAAAAAAGAATATACAACAGACATTTACTGTCTGCATAAGTTCTGTGACTTTTCAGTAAAGAATGCCTTTGGTGAATATGCTTTTAATATTATAAATATATCACTGGAATGATAATTACTACTATAATAACTATAATGTCTAATGCACTACTTGTTAACACTTGGTAGTTGACCCCTTCGATTGTTTAGTTCTCTCACTTCACAGGGGTTATTTAATGACAAATGGATTCCGTTATCTAGTATTAAGCAACACATCAAGGATTATTCTCCAATTAGCGAAGAGTGATTATTTACAAAAAATTATTAGAAAGTATTTACAATGAACAAGATAAATTTTTAAGGCATATACGTATGTTCGTCAAACTAAGATTAATCAAAGTGAGGGGTCTGGAGACCAAGTCATATGAGGAGAGGCTGAGGGAACTGGGCACGTTTAGTTTGGACAAGAGGAGGCTGAGGGAAGACCTCATTGCCCTCTGCAGCTACCTGAAAGGAGGGTGTAGAGAGGCGGGGGTTGGCCTCTTCTCCCAGGTGAATAATGACAGGACCAGAGAAAATGGTCTGAAGTTGTGGCAGGGGAGGTTTAGATTAGATATGAGGAAGAATTACTTTACTGAAAGAGTGATCAGGCACTGGAACAGCCTGCCCAGGGAGGGGGTTGAGTCACCATCCCTAGAGGTATTTAAGAAACGTATAGATTTGGCATTTCAGGGCATCTAGCAGCAGAGACTGTAGGGTGGTTGGTTGTGTGTGTGTGTGTGTATGGTTGGACTCGATGATCTCAAAGGTCCTTTCCAATCACAAAGATTCTATGATTCTAAAGGTCTATCCAAGTAGTCCCAATTGACTGTACAGTAAAATAGTAAATCATGTAATGATTCTGATAACTTCTCCCTTTCAGTTGGACTTGAAAGAAATAACACAATTTTCCAAAAGTTGTTTTTCTGTATTTTTAAGACTTTTAAATAAATTTAGAAAATGAAACTCAAGATGAAGAATCACATTCATATCTCTCAACATCAATTATCTATGGTTTCATCTCTCTCAGTTAGGGAGCACGCGTTTAGAATATAATCCAAAGACCAGAAAAGGCAAGGGAAGTCTCCCTTATTCCTTTTGTATTATTTGGCTACACTATTTGCTAATCTAAATTCCATTGGAAACACTCTAGTTATAGGTTGAATTTGCTTTATGAACCTTGCCACAGGAACAAGTAGCCACAGGAACCAGACAGGATTCTTGAGGTAAGAAATGGAGATTTTTGTCATCTCTGCCATTGCCATTTGGACCCGCAAAAGTCAGTTAACCTAAACAGCCATTTCACATTTCATCTATTTCCTTCTATGCTATGGAAAATCCATACAGAAGGACAATTTACATGACTCATGTCTAATTTCCTAAACCTCCTTATGTAGTCTTGCTATATTCTGATCTGTGATGAAAGCCACTGATTTCAAAAGCAGTAAGGAACACTTCAGAAAGAGCAAAAGTAGTAAAATCTGGATCCAAGATGGAAATTTCTATACAAGGGGAGCCATAAGACTGAGCTAATTTATCTTTTTCAGTGTTTCCCCCTCCCCACTGCCTTTCCTCTACTAGCCACAGGATAAAAATAGGAGTCCATGAAAATGCCACTTGTCAGAAAGTGCTCAACTATCTTTGAAGTTCTCTAGTATCAGTAGCACTCAAAGCTATTGTTACAGTATGACACATGCACACATTTTCTTTTCAGAGTGAAAGAAAGTAGGTCTCTCTAGAACAAGCTGTGAGTAATTACTTCTTGAGGTTCTATTGATAAAAAACATCTGTTTTATAGTCAGGTCATTTTTTTTTTCACATATGTTTTTGTGTGCAATTCAAGTTGATTTGTTCTATTCACTAAGAGGGAAAAGAGTATTTTTTCCCTAGTATTTTGCCAGGGTCAGATGAGCACTCCTTTACCTCCCTAGTAAAAGTAAAAAAAATTACTAAGAGAAATTTGGTATCAGAATACCTTTGTTTCCTCTGTGAGTGACCTGCTAATTGAAGCACTGTGGTTCACAGGCACATGCGCACGCTTCACCCCTATTCAATGGCTCATCTCAGGATCCCCAGCTACTGAGCTCCTGTTGCTAAGAAACAGTACTCAGTTATATTTGAAATATATATTATGAAAAGGTGCTGCTTTTCTTCTTGAAATGAATATGTTGGCAGATTGACAGCCATGGTAACAGGCTGAGTGGTACGTATTGTTGCTTTCAGTGATTCAGAACGTAGACAACCATGCTGCCTAATTAATGCATTTAAAAGTGTGAAACGCCCGCTTAGCTGTTGACAGTATGCTGAGGCACCTAAAGAGTGTTTTGTGCCAATTAGATTCAGCCTTTATTATTATAGGTATTTATTCACATTAAGCTAGAAACTGAAAGTTGGAATCCTTGTTATTTGAGAAAACACGGAATGGATACACGCATATGATATGCACTTGTGTGTCATCTCTGTGTCTGTCTGTGTGTATATACACATATAATGCAATAGAAATAAGATGCACTACTGCTGTCCTGGAGCAGACTTACACCCATGATGCTGGACCCCCTGAAGAAAATTATTTCAACAGGACCATGCTGTTGCTCCTAAAGACGGAGAATTTAAATGCTACATTCACACTCCACAGATCCTTTTAACTTTTATCAGTAAAGTATGCATAACTCTAGATGACAATTAGAGAACATGTAAAAGCATGGTTTGTTGAAAGACATTATTTTCTTCTAGGTATAAATAAGCAAATAAATGAATACATAAATTCATACTATCTTGAAGTGATTCTCTCAACCCTAAGATTTTAAGATTATTATGCATTTCCTGCTTTAATAGTAAGTCATAAACCACAAACATTAGGAGGGGTTAATTAATCTTAAAAGACACTTGTTGAAATACAACTGAAAAATAAGACTACCACCTTTTAGAATCCATAGAATGTGTTGGGTTGGAAAGGACCTTTAAAGGTCATCTAGTCCAACCCCCCTGCAATGAGCAGGGACATCTTTAACAGAACCACAGAATTTTCAGTTCCACTGAATTTTTGTTTATTTGTTTTCAGCAACAGTATCCATCTTCTTAAAGATTATCAAATCTCTTGACTGTTAGTTATAAAAAAAATTAGGAGTTCAACAATCATAATTATCTCCAATTAATTAGGGATGAATTGCCACCCTCGTGAGCAGATACGATAACTGCAAGATCCCGTTATGTTTAGTGCTATTGCAGGAGTTGTACACCCACATGCTCCGTTCACTTTTCAGTTCACAGGAAGGCTGCTTCACATTACATAGTAATGGTGCAACAAAGTCTGTTGAAGAACTGCATGTATTTATTTGTTTAAATAAGGAACATTCATCAGAACTGTATAATATAACATCTCTGTCATCCTCTTACTTCAAATAACGGGAGTTTGAACAGATCAATGTTCTGAAGAACAATAATGGTCGCAGAAAACTGAGTGAGGGTTTTCTGACGTAAGCAAATTTTAACAGAAATAAACAAATTTTTGATTGATGCAAAAAGTAATTCTAACTTCCTTACTCTTCTCGTGAAACCCTGTTCTGATTCTGGAGCAGTTTTACAATTTGACGTATGATGTGAAATAAGAGTGGTCATGAAAATAATCTAGACTTAATTTAGGAATACTTAACATTACCTGGTCATGTGAAAGGATTTCATTTTAAGTTATGGCATACATCCAGTTCTTTGCTGGTATGATATAGGGCCACAAAAAACCCCTAAACATTCTGCAAATCCTTATTTAATAAAAACCTCACATACTTTCATTCTAAAATATTTATGTGTTCAAACAAATACATATGTATTCATATTTATGTGGGTTTTTTCATGCAAGGATGTAAAGGTGATCATGAACAAAATGACTGTTCAAAAGAGAATGAAGTAAAAAACACCCAAACAAAAAGGCAAAAAATTGAAACAGTTTTGAATTACGTTGATGCCACCAAGATCTGAATGATTTGTTATTTCAAAATATGATCATTGTTATATAAATTTTTATGTAGTCAAAGAAGATTATACACAAAATGCAAAATCAGAACCCATGGAAAATTCCCAAGTTGTTTCCTGCTCAAAACTCCAAAAATATATTAGGACGTGAATAGAGTCCTAATACCCAAATTGAATCTAGATCCTGTAAATACATTTTTTGTATTTTTCAGGTATACAAAATTTGAAATTAAACTTTTCTTCCAAAACTTCTACAGTTTTAAACCTGAAGATTCCTTTCAGTGAGAATTAAATTACTTTAAATAAGTGAAATGGTCTTAAATGGAAGCATATGTTTTTTTCATTAGATAGGACAGATCACAAAGTTGAAATTCCATCAGCCTTTGGACACATTAGAATTAAGGTTTTAGTTCACATCCTTGCTTACTCCAAGCCTTTCCCTAGGGACCTGATTCTCCCTTTCAGTGACGAAGCCTTTTCTCGAGTGCAAACCTCAGGGAAAGCAATGAAATGGCACTGAGGCAACAGCAACGTAAAGGGAAGGGTTTTATATAGGTCATGAATATAGAGAAAAGAGAGTGATACCAAATGTATCTCATGGCCTTCCTAAAGAAGCCTGGACACAATGACTTCACATATAAAGAAAAAAAAGTAAGGAAATATATATTACTTCTTGGGCCAATTTTGCACTTAATCATTTTATTCTTCATATTTTTCCATGACTCTGCTGTCCATCTGCCTATCTACCTGGTTTCTACCACCGCTGTAATGGACTTCCTACAGTGATAACAGCTCATTCAACCTGTTCTAGCCTCAAAATGATTCCCCAACACAGAGGTGTGATACCAGAGACAAAAATATGAGGTCGCTTGCCAAAAATTTAAAAAGAAAGTAGAAACAAAACTAAAAACATAACACATATAGACTTATAGTTTATCATAACCAAAAAATAAGTTTTCATCCCTGTCGAGACCATCATACATAAAAAAATATCTGAATTCTGAAATACACATTTTAAACTGTGCTCATTAAGAAGCTTAAAATTTCAGAGAAATACTATAAACTACTTGTCTGAATTTCTTATCTCTATCTGTTTTATAAGGATACACAGTTTTCTTATGCCAATGACTTAATCCACACCTTAAACTTTGATTCCCTCTTCCTAAGGGAAGGAAGGACCTTACCTAAAATATCAAAGTTTCTTTAATAACTCTGTATTTACATTTGAACCAAATTCCCTTCCAATAAAGGATATCTAGTGTGCAGCTTCAACGAGGGCTCAGCATGTTAATGAGGTTACTTAATGAGCTTAAAATTGTTAGCTTTGCTCCAAAGGATAAGACTAGCTGAGATGTATCTCAGCACACATACCAGGTAAGTGATTTCGTATCACAGTACGGTTTTATTTTCAAAATGAAAAAAAAATTATACATTAAGACAGAAAGAGAGCTCACCAGGACTTCCAAAACAAGAATGCCAAAAAAAAAAAAAAATCCCCAAGCTGAAAGAATAAGCTGATTACTGTCAAAATCTGTGTTCTTACCAGCTACAAAGTTATAACCTGGGATTTCAATAGTGGTTGAAATGTTGGGACTTCAGTCCCCAACCGCCTTACAGGCTGCAGGCAAAACAAACCTATGATGCCTTAGTATGAAATTTGCCATCGTAATATTCTGCTACAAAGATAAAACATAAATATGCAGTTGCAATAGACATAGGTGATAAAACAGTGCAGAGATCGTAATAGTAGCTCTCTTCTGTACAGGATTTAGGAATTTTGAAATTAGTTTTTTAACTGGAAATAAAAACCAAAACTGAATTTCAGTTCTATGAAAGATAATTTAAAGAAATTTTAAAGGAAATTACTTACTTTGTTTTATGACGCACAAAAAATTATATTTTTTTAAGTTTGAAAGGAGGAGCTGAACTAGATCTTTGGAGCCTTTTGACCCTTGGCTCCAATATGTTAATCAAGATGAACTTAAATCTGAAATCAACAACCTAGGTGATTTTTCTGCACAACATCACTTTTCACACGGTGATACATACAAAATTTTAAAAGTTTGGGTATTCATTTAAACTTGCTCTTAAGAAGGCACCAATACATCATTTCTGACCAAAGAATATCTACTCTTCAAAGAATATCTGATGTTCTGCAAACAATGCTGCTAAAGTGACATCAACTGTCAGCAATAGATTCACAGCACGTGTGGGACAAGTGTTCCAGTTCTTCAATTAATGCTATGGTGTTAATTTGGTGGTAAAGCTGTTGATTAGGACACTCAGAAAACAACTTCAGAAACTACCTCCCCCCTTTTCAAGAGGCAAATGCACTTCAGTCTATCAATGACATTAAAATTTAGTTCCCCAGGGGTGAAAAAATGGGCCCTAAGAAAAGCTGTAGGGGGTAGGGGGATGGGTTTTATTTTTGTAAATATTTAACCAAAAAGACAAAAGACTATTCAGCTACCTATTCCTACTTCAGGACTCCCTGACAACCATTTTTTCTTAGCCTGTTTGGACCAAAACTAAGGCTCTTTGACCCCAGAATGTATTTCATTTTTTGAATCAATTCCAACACAGAGTAGAAGCAGAAGATAGCAATATTTTAAACTTGTCAGCATTGGGAAATAATGTTGCCATCACCTGGGTTTACTCCATCGATTTGCATAGTGAGAGACTGCTGCAAAGACTTTTTGCTGGCGTCAGAGGAATATAAGTAGTAGAAGTGTATAAGAATGGAGGATTATAGCTTTCTTCTGGCAATTATAGAAACAAGGATAAAGACTATGCTCCAGCTAAATGCAAAACAATGCAAACACACTCTTTACACAAGTCTTTCTATGCTAAAAGGAACTTCTAAGGACAAGCTTCATTTTTAAGTGCACCACACCAAAGCCATAAATTCCACCAATTCAGAAGAAAACCAATGGTAACTATTGCCAGGTTTGACACGACTATGCAAAACCAACACAGAATTGTAGAATCATAGAATTGCCCAGGTTGGAAGGGACCTTTCAAATGATCAAGTCCACCCATCAACCAACACTGACAAAACCCATCACTAAACCATATCACTAAGCACTATGTCTACCTGTCTTTTAAATACCTCCAGGGACGATGTCTCAGCCACTTCCCTGGGCAGCCTGTTCCAATGCTTGACAACCCTTTCAGTGAAGTAACATTTTCTAATGTTCAATCTAAACCTCCTCTGGAGCAACTTTAGGCTGTTTCCTCTTGTCCTATTGCCTGTTACCTGGGAGAAGAGACCAACCTCCCCCCCACTACAACCTCCTTTCAGGTAGTTGTAGAGAGCATACACTCTAAAACAAATTCTTTCATTTCTCCTTTATTGCTTCTCCTTTGAAACTATGGACAAATAAATCACCTAAGTTCAGATCAAGTATTAACATTTGTATTACTATCCTAGAAAGTACTTGGAATGGGTTGGACAAGAAAAGAACAATCCAAACCAATTTCACAAAGACAATTTTGTTTTCATGCTGCTGTACATTTCTTCTGAGTGAATAATAATACACAAGATTGCAAGGAGAGGTTTGCTGTGGCTGAGACTACAACTAAATGAGAATGCAAAAAGCAGACAAATAAGAGCAAAAACACTATTTCCCAAGCCACAGGATCCCGATGTCTGGCTGTCACAGCAGGAGCCACTCCGCGTTACTGAGACTATTAGTCTCTCTCACAATCTGAGACATAAATGATCCATAAGAGAATTCATTGCCTTTCTACCCAATTAAAAACCCAAGCTACTACAACAGAGAAACAAAACCAAAACATATCAGACTTTTTCTGTTCAAGTTTCTCAGAAAGGAAGGTGGAGCTGAGGGAGCTGAAAAGCATCAGGACTTCACAGAGTCCCAAAGCGTGGCGAAAGGAAAACTTTCACTGCTTAGTGTAAGCAGATGGCAAACATGGGAACTTCTTAGCAACTGCTTCTTATACCACATTGCCTCATCAGATGCGAGCCAAGAAATTGGCTCATTCTCCTGAAGTTCACTGAAGATCTTCCCATACGGGATTTATTGGCAGCTTGTATATTACTTCAAGCTTGTTGTAAACCACCTGGTTTAATCTTAACATCAAAGAGCTGGGGATTCAATTTATGAAACTTTTTAAAATTTTTCTGAGCCCATAGCAGCTAAATATATTTCACATCCCATCTGCTTTCATTCTTGTTTCCTCCTCACCAGAAACTATTCCGGTAACAATAACACTTGGGTAGAAGTTGAAGCCGGGAAATGCAATTAATGAATATTCTGAAAAATACAGAAATGAGGAGCATGGTCATATCTATTTCACTGCAAAAGCCCAAGAGAATTAAAACACTTCTACAAAAGATTATAGAATTGTTTTATAACCACAAAAAAAAAAAAATACTTGATCAAGTTGTTCTCAGGGTGAGGAGAGAAAGATGGGAAAAAAAAAGCTGTTAATACAGCTAGTTTAGAATAGCAGAATTTGACTTCAAGAATTACCAAAGCATTTTTACTTTTTCATTAATAAAAGCAGAACGGTATATTTCATGAGATGTTATATTTTTTGGGTGGTCCATCTTTTTGACAGCTACTTCCATTTATAACGTACAAAGTCAAGTTACTATTCTACAATGTTGTAACGGTTGAAAAAGTAGCAAACACCTTCCTTTAATAAGAGATCTTCCATTTTCAACAGCATTCAGAACCTCTGAACATGCCTTTCTTCCTAGTCAGATTCCTTGACATTTTCCTGTAAAGCGCTTGTTAAAGGCATGCCTTTTCTACAATGGTTAATTATTTAAGTCAAAGCTGAACTAAATTTTGAAGTAGAAAAAGAAATTCTTGAAGATGCACTACGCTGTAACTCTCCTACTTTGGCATAAAGTTGGATCAGCCTTTTTGCCTTTAATATCTTATTTCCCCTCACATGTGTATAAAACAAAATCATTAATAAGTAATTCCTCCCTGCAAGACTGATGTTAAGCTGCACAGCATAATCAATCTCAGTAAAATTTCAAATCTGCGGACATTAAGGCATCACCGGAATTCTTCTGTTGTCAGTATCGCTCTCCTTAGGTCTCCCACAAGCTTCATAATGTGATCACAAAGTTTTCATTTCAGCGGTCTCTACCATGTTCCACCACTCTGCTCCTTATGCGAGATATTTGCAGCATTAATTTTACTGCCATTGACAGGAATGTCTGTTTTCTTAGGTGCTTTTTTTCCTATAGATTCTGACTACTGATGTCCTTACTTAAATACACAAATAACAATCCCTCAAACCACCAACGATCATGAAATATTTCAGCTTCAATTGTTTATCGAGCTTTACCTGAAAGTTATCTCACACATCCATATATTCTAATAAATCAGAACTGGGCTTCTTATAATTGAGATTTTTTGCTAATATTAGAGATGCTTACAAATACTTAGTGAAAAGTTCCATCTCTCCTCTTCCCTAGTAGCTGATTTCTTTCTACTGCAACTTGGCTGCTTGTATGTACTGGTCCTAATCAACCCACGTATACTTATTTACTTACAAGAAGCATATTAATAAACACACAGTTTTCACCGGCTGTCCTCTCAGATGTGATTACAATCCAGAAGAAACCTGTATTATTCTCAAGAGCTGGTTTACATGGTGGGCCCTATGGAAGTTAGCCATTCTACGTGCACCCAAAGCACAATTTTGAATACATGTAGAGTCACAGAGTATAAATTAGAACGGGCTTTAATCAAAGCCTAATGCAGATGGAATGAAACTGCACTTCTCACTTTCAAATGAGGCTTTAAAAACCGTATCTATTACCACATAGACATCAAGTCACCCTACAGAGGGGGTCAGGTGTTTCGTTACCCCACCCACTGGATCCAGCATCATCCAGAGATTTGAAGTAAAACCACCCTGCTTTTTCTTGGAATTGAGCATATAGAAAATACCTGGAGCCTGACAAGGACAAAAGCTATCTTTTATTAGATGCACCTATGACCCAGTAAAACATCTCTCTTTAAATAAAGAAAAAAAAAAACAACCAAAAAAACCCACCAACCCACCAACCCCAGGATCTGCTGATTGTGGTAAATTAAAATTAAATATTTGAATACAAATCAATTCCCTGCCCACCATATCCAGTTCTAATACTCAAGAGAAAAAACACCCCATTGTACTTTTTAAACTATGACAGCTTTTCACCTTGGTTTTTACTCACTACTTTAGGTCAGTTTTTAGCGTTAGGTAAAATCATACAATGAATGGAGTTCTCAGCTTTAGGGAAATCTGCAAGTATATTTGTTATTCGGGTTTTTTTTCTGTTACTTATTTGAGGTTATTGCTCTGCTGTGCAATGGTGTCTAAAGAAACAGTAGCATATCTCACTGGTGTTTTCTGAAAATTAAAATTCCTAATACCATCCTAATTAATTTCCACAGAGAAAACAGTTTACTTTAGCAAAAAG
>VXBO01010997.1:2116043-2141205 GCA_013400135.1 Rhinoptilus africanus | reverse complement strand
GTTTTTTTTCTGTTACTTATTTGAGGTTATTGCTCTGCTGTGCAATGGTGTCTAAAGAAACAGTAGCATATCTCACTGGTGTTTTCTGAAAATTAAAATTCCTGATACCATCCTAATTAATTTCCACAGAGAAAACAGTTTACTTTAGCAAAAAGATTAATGAAAAATATTGCAGAACACAAAATTCTGTTAGGCAGCTGCAATGCCAAATTTCCTCTCATTGGAATTGTTTTAAGTGCCTATGCTGTTAACATAGTCTGAAACATTCTGCCTTTTTCAGCCTATTTAGCTTTACAGAATAAGGGATTGCAGAAACTGCTGGCCCACAATAAATAAAGATGATGGAAGAAGGTGTTAGCCTACTTAAAACCGATGAAAATCAGTAATTTCACTTTATCACTTTCTCAGCATGAGGAAGCCTTTTCAAATACAGCATTATTTGTTCATCTATATATTTAGAATAACATTTACCTGTCTTGTAGTAACCTGGTCATTTCAAAATGCCTGATTGTACATGGAACCATAGTTCTTGGAAAGAAGCATTTCATATCATTGCGTTCATTGTATTGGGACAGTTCTAAACAAGTCACATGAAGGAAAAAATACATGAGGAAACAAAGAAAATCCTAGCCTGCCCATTTATACTCCCATGTATATGCAACTGCTTCACTGTTTTGTAGAAAAGAACCATCTGAAAGACTTCTGGGAGATGGAACAACGTGACAAATTTTATTATCTTTAATACAAAGTTCCTTATGTTTTTAAAGATTAAAGAATATATTTTCATTATTTAAGTAACGTAAGTTAGACCTTTCTTCTAGCTAAAGCTATCAACTCTTTTAATTAGAAAGGAAGCTGGACAACTTGCCACTTTAGTGCTTCACAAAGTAACTCATTGCTTTCCCATTGAATGCAAAGATAATGTTTTAGCCACAAACACACGTTCATGGCTCCCATGTTTGTCAAGGTGAAATTTCAAACTAGTCCTTGATCACATTTAACTAACATCAGCTGCTCAGCCTGAGGTCAGCACCATTCATCTCTCCCTAGATACACATCATTCCTGTTAACATCAGAGAGAGCTTGGGCACGATCAAGAAGAAAATAGTGTGATGGCTGCTAGTCAGTAACCACAAAACTAGATTTAGGAGGGACCCCAGTTCAGGTATCACACCACGGTATCCCCTGTAGTCAATCAGTTTTAAAGGTCTTATATTAGAACACAGTATCAATGAAAAACTGAGTGCAAGAGATGGAAAAACACAGGAAGATTAGTTGAATTAGAAGCTGAATATGTATGACATTGGATGTCCCTGAGTGTTTCATGTCTCATAAAAATATCACTAAGCAATAAAGAACAAAACTACAACTTGAAGAGAGAAGTTCAGCAGTGAAGAGCCAAAACAACTTGGGGTTTGGGTTTTTTGGGGGTTTTTTTTTGGTGACCATCCAGTACACACACAGAATCACAGAATGGTTTAGGTTGTAAGGGCCCTTAAGGATCATCCAGTCCCCCCCCCCTGCCCTGGGCAGGGACACCTCCCACCAGACCAGGCTGCTCAAAGCCCTATCCAGCCTGGCCTTGAACCCCTCCAGGGATGGGGCAGCCACTATTTCCCTGGGCAACTTGTTCCAGTGTCTCACTAGCCTTACAGTAATGAATTTTTTCCTGATATCCAACCTAAATCTACCCTCTTTCAATTTGAGGCCGTTATCCCATGTTCTATCGCTACACTACACTACACCTGATAAAGAGTCCCTCCCCATCCTTCCTGTAGGCCCCCTTTAGGTACTGGAAGGGACTATAAGGTCTCCCCGGAGCCTTCCCTTCTCCAGGATGAACAGCCCCAGCTCTCTCAGCCTGTCCTCACAGCAGAGGGGCTCCAGCCTCTGATCATCTTTGTGGCCCTCCGCTGGACCCATTCCAACAGGTCCATGTAATTCTTGTGGTGAGGATAACTCATGAGCAAGTGGGCTGTCCTCTGACTTGGTTGAAACTTCTTGTAATATCCCATTGAAGGTGCCAGAATTATAAAGTCACAGAGCTTATCCTTCAAAAAATCCTGAAATAATCTTTGTTATTCAATAGGATAAAATGTTTGTATTGATCCAATACATAAGCTAGGAAAGCTCAAAATTTGTATTTTCTTTGCTCCAAATAACAAAATTTACATCCGGCTTCTCTGAAAACAATTCCTTGAGCTTCCTCAAGAAACACGTTGGTCATTTTTAGCGTCTTGCAAAAATATTTTAAAAGCAATATGACACAACCCTGTATTAGGTCATTCCATACGCCTTTTCCTCTGAACTAAAAACTATACATTTAATTTCAGAGTTCATCTTAATAAATACTGAAAAATGTATTAGAAGATAGGATTTAGACCAGTGGACTCCAATATATTTTTTTTTCCTCTCCTGCATGTATTAAAGCAGCGGCATCGGTGTTTTCCACCTCACACCACTCACACAGAGCACAATGTTAATGTAAGCCGTGACACAAGGAACAGGTCTGTGGTGTTCCCAAAAGAAGTGCTCAAGATGGAAGCAAAGGGGAGTGATGGCTAAACAACTTGTAAGGGCTGAAGATAAATAAGTATTGACCAAGTAGAGAGTCGTAGCTGGGAAAGACCAACTTGTCCAAAGTTTCAATATAGGAATAGCTTGAATTTAATCCAATGGGAAGAAATACTGCAAGTAGAACACTGTGGTAGTACGGTACAAGTACCTGGTAGTAGAGATAATATCAGCTTCATTTGCAATGAACAGGAGGTACCTGGTGTTTGTGCCACAGAAAAGCTAGAAGAGATGTTAAGACTCAGAAGATGAGGACTTGGATGAGGGACATAGTATGCAAGGAGCAAATCCATTTGTAGTTATAATGGATGAAGATCTGAAAGGCTTGGATATGGCTAGTGTATGTGGAGCAAGCAGAAAAGATGAGAGTATTGGGTTGATTGGAGGATGGTTGGGTTGCTTATATTGACAGAAAAAAGGAAAGATGAAATGATTGCTTCTGAATTGGCAGCAAGACAGCCAGGAGGACATGTCAAACAAAGGTTTTGATATAAAACTTCATCAAGAGAGGGGTCAGGATAGAGATGGAGCTGTCTATACATATAGTTTGAAGCTACAGAAGCAAACACTGGGTGCAGAGACAGAATAAGGTGAAGATAGCCCAGGGAAAATCCCACAGAAAGGAGATTCATCATACGAGATGCTGAGCAGAACAGCCAGCGATAAGACACAATTAGAAAATGATGGATTCAAGAAAGATAAGGAAATTGAGATTTCCTTATCAAAGTATGATGGACAATGTCAAAGCCGGTATCCTTCTCTTAAGGTGAATTAGAATTTTCTTCTTCTATTTTACTAGCGCTCTTGTAAATTCAACTCCTTCCTTAGCAAGGAGGTTGGAAACATCACATGTGACATTTACATTGTGATATAATGAACCAACCTATACTTTGTCAAGCTTTTTAAAAATTAACACACTTTACATGCCTACTCAGAACAAAAACTTTTAGTGATGTGAAAACAATTACAGTGCATTTCCAAAGTGCCAATATGAGGCACAGTAATTGAAAGCACCATTTAAATAACAATAATATGGATATGAAACATGTACCCGTAGTTTATAACAACATGATGTGCTCTATACCATTAACTTTTAATTAACTCCAATTTTGCCACAATTAAACTCAATTAGAGCAGAATGTCTGACATTGCAATTAGCTGTATATAAACACCCCAGTTGGTGTCACATTGAATTAATGTCTCCTGATGGTGGGCTCTCTTTCCAAGGGTAATGGATTTACCACCATCAGACTGTTAATTGGACCTGGCACCTCATGTGTTGTATGTATCTGAGACATAACACCAGAACTTAGTTTCCTGAACAACTGCTCTTGTCAGAGCTACACAGATTTCAAACGCATCTAGCCAAATTCTTTACTGCACTGTACATCCTGTAATCATTCCCGTAGAGAAAAGCTCTTAAAAATCTGAACAACCTATTTTTTCCATCCCAAATTTTACATTCACTTTTTTAATCGCTTGTTCATCAACAATTAAAAATATTATACATCAAAAAATACCGTAACATATGTAGAAAAAGAAATTATGTCTATTAGTAAACACCACATTAATGCAATAAATCATTGCTTGTTAGCAGAGTTTATTTTGAATGATTTATTTCTTCTGGCCTTGTTCATATTAGAAGTTCAATCCTATCTCGTGATCAGTCCTACTGAAATTATTGGGTTTTCGCTTAATATATTATAGTCTCAATGGGAAGCAGTTAGACAAAGATTAGCCTTAGTTCAGTATCAGCTTGTTGATACAATTACGCTACCCCAAAGATAGATACTAAGAGGATAACACCTATCGCTTCATTGCCATCTTCACCACTGTCGAGCAATGCGTGCATGACTTAAACCACTCTGCATTAGCCATCGAATGAATCAGCATTTACTACTAGTAAGTGCACTAGCATCCAACTTTAAGCAGCAAATCTGTGAGATTAAGGTGACAGTTAGCTAAGTAAAGGAAGAAAACTGGTCCTAACACCTTAAAGAAAATGGTTATTTAAATCCTCTGAATTCCCTATCAACTGTTGGAACAAAGTTACAACCAAATCTAACACAACAGACGAGTGAAACTGAAATACTGGCTTCACAAGGGAGAAAGTGAGCATTTACTTCCCTGCATATTTAACACTAAAAAAGCCACAGAGAAAAAAATTTACACGAAGTCATATAAAATAGAGAAAATTGGAGGATAATCTACCACACCTTTTAAACAGCTAAATCTTGTTTTAAAAGATTCTTAGTACCTAAAAATCTAACACTAAGTGAAATCAATGGGCAGTAGAGTTACTTAAATACTAAGTGCTTTGGTTTATCTGTTTTGAAAATGATACGTTTCATCTCCAATTTGTAAAGAACCTCTGGCTTCCTTTCATACCCTCCTAATTCCTCCATTTCATTCCTGTTTAGGATAAAGCACATAGCCTGTGCAGAAGCTGGTACATTCTCCATGCTACAGCTTCAATAAGTCTATCTTAAAATGATGCTTATAAACATCATACGTATGTCCTAGTGTTCTTTGTGAAAAGATAAAAGAAAATTGACCTGATGGATATGACTTACCATAATTACACTCTTCTCAAAAGTTTTGGGATTTGGAGCAGAATGCCTAATTAGTTAAAATCATACCTTTTATGGTGCTGAATAGCAAAAATTAAATTTGAGTAACTACTATCAGCAGATCAGCTTCTCACATCCTCTGAATGAGGATGTCAGCAGAAGCAAAGGATGCTTCAACTTAGGTGCAGCTTTGAGGCCCTACTGATGCTATACGAGGGGTAGCATCTAGTAAATCACTAAAAGTACTTCTTTGGGGATTGGAATGTGCTCTCGGTGTCTGCAGGGGAAGGTGATTAAAATGTGCATATTTTGCAAGAATTGCTGAGATCCAAAGGTCAGGTTCTATGGTCATTTCCAATAACATCAGACAATCACATACACAGACTGAAAAGGATAAATAATCATGATGGAGATAGAAGTAGTGATGGAAGTGTGTTCAGAAAGATATTAATGAATATTCTAATAAAGCCCAGAACAAAACATAGGGAAGGAAAATGGGGGAAACCTCATAACAAGGTAGCAAAATACTTCCAGTATTAGGAATAAACATGCTCATAAAATTCTTGTCATTTTATCTGTCATTGGGGAAGGTCCTGGTTAAGTCTCAAATGCAAATTCGTATGGCTGAAGTATGCCCTGAGACTGCTACAGCAAAACATATATCAATACACTGTAAATACTAATTGCAATTGAACATACAATGCCCACACTGTCATTTTAAGTAATTTGAGCAGCATCTATTGAAAAAAAATCATTATATGCTACTGATGGCATTTATTTCTAATTATTTTCATTGAATCACATCTTCAGTATTTAAAAAAAACCCTCAAACAATGGAATTTCCTCTGTAAGCTGAAAAATTGCAAAAAATATATCACATCTTTTTTGCTTACTAATTGCTATTATTCTGAGTTTAATTTACAAACAGAAAAAGAAAAAGGTTATTGAAAACAGTTTTTATTCACAATACAAACCTTTGTCAAAACCCTGTAATCTAACTGCTATACTTTGGGGAAATGACTTGAAGCCTTTCTAAGAGACACAATTTTGCCTTTAATTGCAATTTTAATTCAGAATTCAACTAATCAATTCACTAATCCCACTCACTAGAATTTCGGAGACAACTTGCTTTTTATATTTCAGCCTGGGTAGATCAGCCAAGAATTGACACGGGAAATTATTTATACACTTGCATCTACAAGTTCAAAGCATGCGGTAGAGGTAGTAAAGCACAGCATTGATCAAAGCTCCCAATAAAGAAATGGAGTGAAATTAAATGCATATCCTCAAACACCTCAATTCCTTTAAAGTAATTTCTTTAATAAACACATTGCAAGTATCAGTTGAAAACAGGTTTAACAGGAACTGAATATCAGCATCCTTACATGGCTTAGTACCTTAAAATTAATAGGTGAATGTTAATTTTGCAATTTAAAACCTGACAAAATGCCCTGTGTTTTTCAAATTGATGTATTGTTAATATATTAAAGGTTACAAATGCCGTTACAGTCTCCTGCTTCTGTACTGCCACATCCGTGTTCTGCAGAGATGAATGACAAGCAAATTACATGTTTGGAGAGTCACACTGCTGGCTCTTAAAGCCCATAAACATAGCAGATTGTGCTTTAATTTACTGGTTTCATGTACAGCAGATCCATGATTCAATCAGGTCAGTGTCACTGACGTACCCTGCAGAGCATGGCAAATACACAGCACAAATTTTCATATCCCAAGATCTGAACTTAGAAACACTTTAGGCCTGACAAGTACCAAAATCGCTAGTTTATCTCCAAGCTTCTTTTGGAAGCTCTAGATTTCAGACTGAGACAAAGCCCTCTCTGCGGAAAAAATCCAGTTCCTGGGAATAAGGCCTTCAGACCTGCAAATCCCAAGTCTGTTGAATGAAACTCAGTCTTTGTGTACAGTGGGGGACTGTTGTCACACTGATCGCGAGGAAACGAGATGCTCATATAAAATAGCTAGCCAGTAGGGTATTCTTCCATATCAAATATTTTCTTTCCTCTTTCGAGAACAAAATGTAAAGTACAGTAAAGTTGCAGAGCATTTAGGGAATATGTGTTATTTTTAGAATAATTTCTTTACTCCTTTTTTGTCCTTTCCACTAGGTTTCCCTAGCAGCAAGGAAAAAAATGAAATTTTTTTTACCAATTTTTTTAGATAACAAGAAAAATTGGTAGTTTAAAACTGTCATGATGATTCCTCCTCTTAGTAATTTCTAAGTAGTAAATCATAATCCTGTTATTTAGTTCTATTAAATCTTGTAAAACTAACAGAAACATAACAGCAGTGCGTTGCTTTATTTGTTCCCATCTACAAATAAAAACTGTAATCTATATTCATATCACCTGTGTATTATGTATACACAATACCTTTAACAAATATATATAATAGAGCCTTAAACAGATAATAGGCATTTTTTCAATGCATTCCATTCAGATATCTGAATTACCATTATGTAAAATAAATACTAACAATAATGTCAGAGCAGAGGTTGGGAGGAATTCTCCAAAGATGAACTACCTCTGTTTTGCAAATTTAAACTGCAAATACAACTGCATGGCAGGGTACGCTATATATAAGAGGCGTGCTAATGATAAAAACTAGAAGAAATTTTAATCAGTATTTCTCCACACCTTTCACACATATAACCATTTCAGATACGGGTTTGCTGACTCCATACCACCTTCTCCAAAACTTTACCCACAGGCTTTCCCCACTGAGAAGCCTCCTTGAGTCCCAACTGGACTGTTTTATCCAGAGATCAAAGCACAGCACTTAGCAGGCCTCTGCTCCTGCTGCCAGCAGCCTAACAAGTTTTGGCAAAATGTTTTGCATATGACAGAAATGCTCTCAGAGAAAAAATGTTACGGGGTAACTTCAAAAGATCAGGATCACAGTGATCTGTCCTTGTGAACTTTTAGTCACACACACAATGAGTTTTGCCAGTAGCTAGTGAGACCAGCTCATCCTCTAAAGAAAAATTATGAAGTCCCTCAAAACAAAAAGATTCATCATTTGAGTCTAAGCATACGGTGTGTTACATGAACTGATACAAACAAATAATCTTGTTGAAAAATCCTAAAGTCACATTTCTTGTTAATGAGCTACCAGAAAATTAAAAAAAAAATCAAAAAAAAAAATCAAGACATTCACATATATAGAGCTTAATTTTAAGGAATTTGTTTAATTAAGAAATAATTAGTAATGACCTGAGTAAACCAGGACAAATACAGCAAGGCTTTCTATCAGTTACATGTTAACAAAACAATACTAAGTAGAGTGTACACAATAGTAGAACTCTCTTCACACAATGCTCTCTAAATATGTCTAACTGCAGTCCCCTGCACCTCACTCCTTTGCTATTATGCGTTGAAAAAGATCTAAAGAAGGAAAAATGTGAACAAAGACGAATCATGTTTCCATTAATGTTCTCACCATAAAAGACTAATAAAAGGAAAAATAAAGATTCTCACAGATCTGCTTGCAATGTGTAGTGTTGCCAACTCTTACATATTTATGAGTTTCCTGTTTTCTTGAAATTCCACCTATTGAGTCCTGCATATTTTTCATTTTAAATAAATAAAAATATAACTGCCAAAAAGAACTTGTAAGCTCAGACGATGTGAATCAAAAACAGCCCAGAAGCCAGATTAAAAGGAAGTCAATGCATCACTCAAACTCTCGTGCAAGTTCTGGGGCTCAGACATATTTTAAATCTTTGGGACACGTTAACATTTCAGATGCTGAGAGTAGGATGCCTAAGGTTCAGCGTGACGGAAGTCTCTGCAAATCACTGAGAAATACTGTAATTAAGAAATAATGATAGTGCACTAGCGATTTCATGCTGCCAGGCATGGAAACTGGATTTCCATTTGGCTGCAACAGAAGCGAGATTTGTGCGGCACAGAGGAAGTACTTGTATATAAATCTGTCAGGATATGCTAAGGCTTGTAACACCATGCATTTGTGTTTATGCACTGACACATACTTTTGGACGTATTTTTAGGTATTTCATTGAAGTATAACAGAAAAGCAACCTGCACGCACACATATATGCAACAGGCTGAAGTGCAGCTATATTTTTTTGAAGTGGATTGGTATATGAAGTAGTCTCTTGTTTGATTGGTAAATGTTATCAGTCAGAACTATATTCACAAAACATACATTTTCTTGCATTTTATTTCTTGAAAACACTACAGAGTTCACCTGTGATGCACAAGGAAAATGGATTCAATTTATGTTTGTGCAACATCAGTCAATTTGTTAACTTAGGTCCATCTGCAGGGACAAATGATGCTGCTAGCTGTATCCGTGGCACACTATTCAAGAATAGTTACCTGCCATCAATGTGGTAACAGAGAGAGCTGATATATTTTGAGTGGTGATGACCCCCATACAGTTCTGATTTCACTTCCACAGTTCAAAATGTAATATTTAATGATCACTCACCCATCAACCGGTCACCTGCCTCATCTCTGGCCCCGAGAAACAGATGAATCCTACAGTGGACTTAAAAGATAGCAGCAAAAAAAGCTTTGAAGCTGACGTAGGCAAGTGAATCCTGGACTCTAACCGTTTTTTGGGTTGTTTTTCTTTTTAACTTCTTTTTACAGCACTCAGTAATTTTTGTATCATTTCAATAAAGGAGACATCATGGCCCATTCTGCCATTTTTCCTCAGTCTCTTACAGATGCGGAAAAAAATATATAATCATGAACATGCCATAGTAGGGGCCCTATGGAACAATTGTATCATATTAGGGCTCCTAAACCTCGGTGGATGAAAGAGCAGATGCAGAAAGATTGGGTTTTAAAGATAACTTAACTGCGCATTGTATTGGACCATGGTATTTAAATGATGAGTTTTATTGTAGTCTAACTCTCTCTAATGATGTTAGAGACACATGCACAACAGAACACAGAATCCACACTGAATCATTAAGCATGCTTATTTCTTAATTTTATACTAATTCTTTTCACACATTTTGCAAAAATATCATGCCACTCCACTTTAATTAAAGTTACCTCTGCATAAAATTTACAAACCTGTTTAGTATTTTTGCCACAAACACACACATATAGAGCTTGAAAATTATGGCCCAGTATTCTACAATAATTTTACAGAGATGAAGTATTAAAACCACAGAAGTCATAGAACTAATTATTATATCAGGTGTTCTATTATACAGCTCCCTTTTTGAGGCTGACTACTTTTGAGCAGACCACAATGCCATTGTTGACAGAATTATTAGAATTATTGTTAATAAACTAAATGCTAGGAATTCCCAGCCAACAATATACTTCCTAAATTAATATGCATCATTTGACAGAAGAGATATACAGTCTAAAAAGCATTAAATTGGAAATGAAACTCATTTTTCCACCAAAATTTCTTAGCATGACATATTAACTACCTAGGCTGCTGTTTCACCAAAATTGAAGAAAAGATAGACTCGTCTAGTCTGTAATCTGAAGTCAGATTTCTCATGGGATCTACTTATGAACACAGCAGATTAGAATGGATAAAGCCGTACAGCTTTTGTGAAGACAGTGGAAATGTTATACACAATAACAAAACAAATTTACGCTTAGATGATGGTTACACACACCCCTAGCAACACTCTTTATATAAAGAGCATAAAGCAAGTCAGAATGTCTGAATATGGAAAGTGTAGAAAAAGTGTAAGCGAATGACAGAAACCATCAAGAAAGACAAGGGAGTAGAAAGGTTATGGAATGAAGTTGAAAGTGCAAGGGAAAAAAGGATGCAAGAACGTGGAGAATGAAAAGAAGATTGCAGGAGAGGATAAGATAGGTAATACGATTTTCTTCAGGTACATAAAAAACAAGAGGTCAGAAAGGAGACAGCAGGAACTCTAACTGCAGATAGGAAATTATTGAAAAAAAAAATATAATTAATTCATTGCCTTAGCTCTAAAAAAAAAAAAAAAAAAAAAGATATTACAGACCATACCTCAATTTTCATTAAAAAAAAAAAGTTTCAGATTGTTATGGAGCCACATTTCCAAGAAGAAGAATTAGCCATAGAAATCAAGGTCTTTCCATCAATTAGAACATGAAGATTCTGAATTTTGATATCTAAATAAGACAGACTTCTTTATTGGGAGGAACAAAAGATATGGAGAATTGAGCAACCAAACTTCAAAAATTTCTGTATTATATTCTGAATGTTACTAATGCACTAGGAAAAGCTTAAAGAAGTGTTGTGAAATAACAAGGCCAGACCTTGAAGACTATGGCCAGAGGAAGGGTACTCCATTTCAAAAAACACTCTGCAATGTTTCTTTAGCAAAGAAGCTCAGAACTTGTGCATTTTTTCCAGAAAAAAAAAAAAAAAACAAACCACCAAACCAAACAATGAATATACACCTAACAAAGAGATGAAGCAGGACCCTCGTTGGCATTCATAAAGACAAGATTAACAGTTTCTATTTAATCTATGGTTAGTCGGCAGAATGCCAATGTATCAAAATAGATTCAAGAAAAGGTTTTGAGCAGAAGATTTTCTAACCAAGTTGTTTGCCTCGCACCGACCAAAAAACGCACTCCCACCTTTCCTTTAAACTTCTAAGCTGCGCCTTTGCATACCTCAGCGTAATCAGGCACATCTGAGCATACAGCAGACAAAAACTGTGACAAACTGTACAGAACCGGGACACAAAGTAACACGTGGTACAGACCTAAGCTCTAGGAGGTCAGCTAGTCTTTCCCTCCCCTCTACGCCAACACGACATGTCCTTGCTGGAGGGACAGAACGCATCAGCGGGCTCTGCAAAACTGCCGTCACCACATCAGGCTGGCAACAATTGGGAACGTTTGCAAGGCAAGACTCTTCCTGGTCCTGTAGGAAAACATAAGGTCTGGGGAAAGGGCAAAGTGTCTTCCTAGCTGTTTATGCTGCACCTGGAACAGTGAGCCTTCAGCAATATATTTTGAGGGTTGATGTAATACAAATAGACAAGGAAAAGAAACAAACTAAACAAACTGATCACACTGAAGACTGAAGTATCATGATGACATTTAAATGCCTTAAAATGCAATTAATATGTAATAGCAAAAGTAGTTTCACAGCCTATTAACATAATATGACAAAAATGTTATTAGTCTCCTCTTGTTTTACTCAACACATCATTATTCTTCCCAGGAGTGGTGTTCTACTAGAAAACCATAATAATAAAACAACCCCAAACAAAACAACCATGAAACCAAATTTTGTGTCATTTGTTACTGTCTCACTAAACTCTAATTTTTCTTTGTTTCTTACTGCTGTGTATTTCCACCTCCCACTCTGCAATGAGAAAATACTAATTTTGCCTGGTGTTTGGAGTCTGGCTTATTTTTAGCACGGAAATCAAGCCCACTACCTTGTCTTGACAGTTATAGGTTATAAACAAACCTTTGCTGATTTTTCCCTTTAATGAAACTTCACTCTGTTCCTCCTACAAAGACCTGACAGTGCCGTTGAACAGCAGGAATGTCAAAGCCACGCAAGCAGTTAGATCTAAGAATAACGCATATGCCCTCCAACAAAACTAACTGTTGACTTTTGTATGCTTTCCACATAAATGATAGGAGGATGCTAGTGGCTTCTGAAATGAATCACAGTACCCTGCTGATATCTCATAACATTAAGATCTACAGTATGTATTGAGTAGACTATTTACAGTAAAAATGTACAAGATATGGTAAATTAGAGAGTTTATATAAACTAGATATCTTGTTCCCCCAAGACAAAATGGGAAAATATACATAAAAATAACATGAATTTTAACTTCATTTCCTGTCAGGTTTTCTTTTTATCCCATAAACTAACCTTGTGAGAAAGAGAGATATTTCCAGCAGTTGGAAATCCCATTTATATCCCAGTTGTGCAAGTAATTATTTAAATTGTACTTTTAAGAAATATGACTCTATGTAAAATTCATATCCTCAAATATTTGATTTATGCAGACAGTAATGGTGACCCCCTTGTTTTTGACCTTGGTAGACAATCAATACCAAAAAGTTCCCCATGAATTCAGGATATGCCCATAGATATCTCATTGAAGAATCTAGACCTTTGCTTCTGCAGGGTTTGTTCCTGTTGTTGCATTTCTGCATGCAGGCTTGATGAAGTATCTGTTAATACTTAATTTTGGCATTTCATAATCTCAATGAAAAAAAAAAGATTAAAGAAAGATTAAAGAAATACTAATTGTCTTTTAAGAAATAATACCTGTTTTTCTCCAATTTATGGCATCTTAAAAAAATGCCTTCTATGTCTAAATCCATTTGTTATAGAAGAACAGGAAACAAAAAATTTTTGTCTAATCCATCACTCTTAGTTTTTAGATGAAAAGCGGTTTTTTTTAGGCTGACAGATTCATCTACTTCACCCTTTTCCCATAACAAGTAAAAGCAGCGCTAAGTTGTGAACGATCATGTCAGAAGCAAAGTTCAGTACCAAGTCCATATTATCAGAACAAAGAACAAGTTTCCATAAGACTGATAGAGTGCTCCATAGCATAATGCCACTTTATGGATAGAATACTTTGTCGGAAATTACAGATACCAACAGTTGCTTGTTAATGAGAGATAGAGATGAACAGCGCCTCATATTGAGCACCTTAAGTTCATTCAAGGCATCTCAGCCAGGCAATGCTGAGAAGTTGCCCTGGAATAAAGGTGTTGCTGAGGGATGGGATTTTACAACTGATGGAGCTCTCTACCAGCGAGAGAACTTGGGGGCTGACAGGCACACTACGTCAGCCTAACACACACCAACAGCAGGGAAACTTCACTGTGCCAAAACTTTTGGTGGCAGTGAAAGTTTCAGAAAGGAGCGTAATGACAGAGTACTGGTACCCCCGGAGCAGACCATCTGACCTTCCTGCATTTTGCATCTTCACGACTTGTTAAAGTAGAAGGGATTCTGACGTAAAATTAGAGTTGATTTCCTCTTCCTATATGGAAATGCCTATTTTGGAATAATACCAGTATAACTAAGTTTCAGCTGTGAATTCACCAATTTCTGATGCTAAGCCTGATGCTGTGCTAACTTAGGTTTCTAGAAATTATAGTCTGTCTGTTCTATGAACAGGAGCGCAACCACTGAGACCTAAGTCTCTGTGCTAGGATAAGATTATTACGCCTACCCCAGGATACGGAGCAGTCTGCAGCTCCTTCTTGTGCAGCCGTGACAGAGGGAATTCCATCTTTTTTCAGAGGCTGCCCATGTGTTTTTGAGATCCTACCTATAGCAATTCGTTATTTTTAGCCGTCACAGTGATGAGTTTTCCTCTTTTGTGCAGGCATTGTCACCAGCTTGCTTACTGAAAAGTCCATGTAGGGATAGCTAAATTTCAAGCGATGCTGCCAGGCAACAACCTAACGGCACTTTCTCAGTCAGTGATCATTCCTCTCTCCGCACCCAAAATATGAAGTTAATTCAAAGCAGTCCTCTCTGCATTTACCTGGTGCCCTAACACGTGAACACATCAGTGAACGTATACATATCATTACAAAGAAAAAAAACGTATAAAATCTCATGCACTCTACATATTTGTGCAATGCAAGCTAGAGAGATCTTTTTCACAGCCAGAATTTTCAGCTGTCTGTCAGTTGATCTAACTGCAGCTCATTTATATAAATAAATTTTAGCTTATTAATAGTCATATCCAAAAGCAACACAAGAACTCTCTCTTTTTTTAAAAAAAAAAAAAATTGAAATTGTCTTTCTTTTCTCCTTGCTAAATAATCAGGGCTCCTCCCTGAAAGTTTGTACTCTGACATTATTCCAAGCTATTTTGATGTAAGTTTGGGCACACTGGTATTTTAACAGGTTTCCTCTGTGATGCTTTACCGATCTTTAATTAAATCAAGCCCATTTCACTGAAACGTACATCTCTACAAGACCAAACTCCTCCCATGGAAGGCCAAGTGCCTTCTTTTTTTCAGGATATTAGTGGGAGGTGACTAAGATCTGACATTCCCCATCAACTGGTTGCAGCTCAAGGCAGAGCAGATCACTTGCACGTCAGACAATTCTGCCAGTGCAGATAATCAAGATCAAAATACAGCTTTGACCAGTCTTGAAATCAGAAGCACGTTTGTGGCTTTCCTTCCCAAAGAGAAGCATGCTTCTGTGTGCTGTCTATGTATATCCACGCTGCATATTGCAGAGTTTCGGGATGAGGGTATGATAAATCATTCTGAAAAGGATGCGGTTGCACTACAATGGACTTACACAGAGGACAAATTCATTCTTCTGTGCAGGATAAATTACAGCTGTTCACTTCTAGCTTTTTGCTACAGTAATGCTTTCAGTATCAGCAAAAATGCTTTCAAGTACTTAAAAATCTTTCTCACAAAATACTCCTTGGCACCTGACCAAGCTAGTTTTCCTCATGACTATGAAGTATTTACATTCTTTGTTCCGTATTAAGCACAGAAATAGAGACTCCAGCATCACCCTAAACATTTGGTTCAGTCACAGAAACAACAGTATCTTGTCACCCAAATTGAAGGAGTTCACACCAGAGATTTCATTGGTGTGAATTTTTTAGCCTGTTGTCAGTCTACCTGTTATCCAACATATAGAAACAATATTACATAGATCGAATACTCCCAATTTGCTTTTCAGTTCTGTTAACATAAGTCTTCGAAATATCTCAGTCTGTCACTACCAGTTGCGAGGCATCCTTTCATAGAAGTGTGATCTGTCATTATAAAAAAAGCTGAAAGCTGATTTCACACCTCTGCTCGTTAAGTATTTTCTAAAGCAAATAAAGCTCTTCACTTAAAAAATAATTAAAACTAACTCTTCATTAACAGTTCAAATTGCCTAGGTAAATTTGGTCACAGCTCTAATTTGTGCACTGTCGCTGAATAGTTTTATCAAGCTTCTTCATTTCATGCTTGCAAAGGATCACTTTCTGATTAATTCTCGTCCAAACACATTTACATTTGGCAAGCAGTTACGAAAAAGCCCATCAATGATGGCAACATCCTCTAAACTCTTGAGACCCACTTGAAAGCCCCTCCACTGACTGATGCTTAAGTTGTTACAGAACTGGATTTTACTGCTGATGGGATTGCACGCAGTGGTGAGTGATGGAAACAAGTCTATACAACTTCAAGCTTTATCCTGTACCCAAGGAATGCCTAACCAAAATCACATGCGTTACCTGTAAAAAGTTAAAGGAATATTGTTCCCATTTCTTCTGAGCCCACCTAACTTTGCATACAGAACAAAACATAGCTCTTTAATTTAGCAACTTTTGTCGTTTTGGTCATGGTAACCAATATATGCAACTCTTCCTGCTTTTACTTGCATGAAAAGCATTTTGCCTACTAATACACTATCTATGTAAATGTAAGGTATTGAAAATTATCTCAGTGTTTTTAATTAGAAGATTTTTCAACATTAACACTGTTTTTCAACCGATCTTCACTGGCCCTCTATTTGTACCTTTGTTTCCCAATTCACTAGTCTTTTATTAAGAAGCACTCGATTTCTTTGCTAAAATATGCAACTGAAAAGCCGCTAATGTTTTTGCTCTGCTGGAATCAGAAAAGACTATGGATCTGAAGTGAACACAGAATTGCACAGATCATCGGCAATTGTTGGATGGTGTGTACTTTACTGATTTGGACTAGAAAATCCATCTTCAGTCTCCCCACCAATTCCTTCATCTGTTTTTACACATCTGCACTATTCAATACTAAATAAATGATTTGCTATTTTCTGAAATTTCCAACTAGTCTTTATTAAAATCTTGAGAGAAAACCAAAGATATTATTTTTGAGAGGGTATTTTTACAGCTGAACAGCTTTTGCTCTCTCACTGAACAGGGGCTCTAGGCTACCTGCTTATCTCACCAACCCAGAAACAATGCAATAATCTGCCCATATTCTGCTTAAGCCCCTTCTCCAGAGCATCATTTAGTAGTTTAATCAACAGGCTGTAGCAAGCCCCAAAATAAAACCATTCAATGTAAGTCCACTAGTTTAATTTGACCCAGAGAATTCCTATCAGGATGCTCTTTATCTAACCTCGTTAGAAGAAAAAATGAATTACTACACACTTTTCTTAAATAACCTGTCTTTGCTGGGTATAAAAACATCCTTATGTCCTCTGCCCTTCTTCATAAACAGCTTTCACTTAAAACTGAAGCAGACTGACGTTCTCTGACCTTTATGGACACACCTTGCAAAGTTACAGGGACAAACACCTCAGAAGCATCTGCCTTCTTCCACTGGCAAACACGATTTCATTATTAGCATAGTTACACACACATGAGAAAAAAAAAAGAAATACTAATGGCTAATTCCAATGTAGTGACTTTTGAACTTCTGCTGTCTCACGCAGCCTCCTCCTTTGGCAGAGGTTCATTTTCTCAAGAAGAGAAACCATCAGGTTTTCATATCTCAGGTGATTAGGTCAGAATTACTATGGCAATTAATATACCAACATCAATATTTTGGTATAATTTCACATATTTTTTTCATTTTTTGAACAATTTAAAATTTCAGAAATGATTTCATAAAAAAAAATGAACTCATAAATCAATCAGATAAATAAGTCTGTTCTGGGGGCCGGAGAAGTGGGGTGTCATTAATGCAGATGCCTTATGTTCTGCTTCCCACCTTGCGTTTCTTTTGCTAACAAACAAAATCTAAACTCATCTGAAAACACAACTGCCATGCAAATGGGCAGCACCAAATAGACTGGCAGGCCCTGGCCTCAGACAGAATTTTTTCCACTCTATTTTAAAATGTACCTTTTACTAAAAAAAAAATAAATAAAATATTTTTAAACAGTAGAAAGAGAGGATTAACTCAGGCAATCAACAGTTGTCTGAGTAGAATTCAGTATTCCTCTAGTTTAATCAGGTTTCTCTTGTAACAAATATACAGAAAAATTCCTACAGGTTTTTCAGTATTCCTCCAGGAGAAAGGCGGCAGCAAAAAGCAGAATTTCAAACATTCGATGACAAAAACACTGAAATTCTATAATAGATTAAATATTTTTAGCTAATTTAAAACATTTTGAGGTACACAGATGCCAAAACCTGCAAAGTTCTATGAAATACTGCAATCACCAAAGCTCTATTTTGTGCACCACTAACATTTTTTAAATTCTCATCCCTTGAGTATATGTGAACTAAGTGTAGGAAATAAATCAGTGCTCATGCACAGCAGCCCTCTGTACAATCTGAAAGGATTCAAACAGATTTCATCTTTTTATCCTTGCTCCCCCCCGATTATATGTTTGATAGTATGATGGCTTGCAAAGAACATGTATTTTTTCATGGAGATCTATTCTTTCCTTGTTTGCCCTTTGCTTTCAACTACTTCTTTCAGGACACCAATACTGGGCAGGGGGAAGCTCAAACAAAAACAGGAAACAAAACCACTTTTGACAGAAATTTAAATGTCTCTCAGGTAATTCATTTTTCTGTGTACCAAGGAAACCAGGGAGAAAATCCTCCTGCCTTCCTGACACCATGATACATCTTTATTGGAAAACAATGGGCTGAATTCAAAGACAAACTAATCAAGTTGAGGGTTCTCCTACAGAACTTTTCAGCTCCATTTTGCACAACAGGATGCCAGTGAGCATGCTGAGCAGAGTGCTATATAACAGGTTAGAAAGCACCACAGCCTATTAGGATATACGTTCACATTGCTCTGGATAATCTACTAGACTGCACTGTTTGTATATAACTTGCATCGCTTCAAAAAGGCTCCTCTAGGGAAATGTTTTTGTCTTAATTTAAGTGTATACTTCTCCAGATCAGATAGGAGGGCCATTTGTGGTTTGATGCATTAGGTTGAGAAGACTACTATGAATTTCCAGTAAAAAAATATTCAAGGTTTATACTGAACACATTAAGGTGGAAAGCCACCGATAAAATAAGAAACAGCTGGTAAATGAAGACAAGGAACAGTGTTAAAAAGAGAAACTGCAATGTTTTTCTTTTAAGAAGGACATCTGTAACTACCATAAATCCTGTGGGAGTGGTTAACATACATTTCACTGTAAACCCGGATAGGAAATAGATGTTTAAGTGTTGAAAACCAACATATGGTAAATTTTAGCAGTGCTGCTTGAGCAAGTATGACTAGTCATCTAACTGGCAAACTCTTCCAGGGGAGGAGAGAAACAGCATTGAACGTACAAGTCTTGATCGTTACACAGCAGAAGACAGAACGAAGAGGTCAGGGATGGCAGTCAGGACTGTCACCAGAGCCCGTGCCCCGCGGGGGCTGGAGCACTCTGCGCTCTCTGCTGCGTGAGGATGCAGAGGGCAGTCCCCCATGCTGCGGCAGAAGTGGCAACATGCAAACGTCCTATCCATTTAGCATTCTGAATTCTGCTGCTCATCTTTATCAAAGCGGCCAGACACAATTGATCTGACAGCGCGCTTCCAGAGCTAGATAGAAAACATGAATTGACAGATCCCTCTATTTCTACTATGCATTTCAGGACATTGTGGTGCAGTTATTTGCAGATTTCAGAGATCATTTGTTAGAATTTCAATGGGGAGAAACATAGCATTTATGGATAAGGAAAGGAATCTTTACAAAAATCTTTGTAGAAGACATACATCTGAGAGATGTATCTGCTAATATTTTCATAATAAAAGAATCTTCTTTATCTCTATTAAAATGTATCCATTACTAAAAATGAAGGTGAATAGTATATTCCATTGACAGCTTGACAATAAAAGAGAAAAAGTATAACCATATAGTGCCTTAGTGGCAACTTCCCAAAAAAGATCTCCTTTTGTCCAAACATAATTTTGTATTCACAAATCAAAGGCATACATGATGTTCAGAGAGTATTTCTACCAAAGAAAAATGACAGATATTACATGCAGAAAGCAGAACAGAGTTTCGATTGCATGTAAAAATAAACACGTTTTTCCATTTCCAAATGACAAATGCTTCTGGAAATTTTGTAGGACAGTAGCTGCAATTTAGTGTTCAATAACTGCAGCCCTTCCAAATGCAAATACACATGCAAAAACATATATTATCAACACAGAGGCAGAGATCCCTACGGCCATGAGCACTCACCTCATAATTGGCAATTGCTTCTCTGTCAAGGGCTCGGGTCACAGAGACATCCCCGCTGATCTCATTGATTCTAAAAATTCCTTTGGGGTCTTGATCTACTCCCTTACCAGAGAGTCGAAACTTTGCTCCCTCTGTCCCTTCGCTGCTGATGACCTGCAGGGCAGAAAGCAGGGAGTTACAGGCCATATTATAAAAACTTTTAAAATAATTCTAAAACCACATAAGATGTTTCGATCTTTTACCTAATGTCAAGATACATTCCCTACCGATAGTATATAACTACAAAATAGGGTTCATGGTAATAAACAATATATAAAATATGGTTTCAATCAGTCAGAAAACACTGCACAATTCTTGTGTTAAACATTAGAAAAGCTACTCATGTCCGTAGCCAGCTCCTATCTTATCTTTACTGTCTTCGATTTCACTACTTAAAGTTTCTATTATTCCACTGCTACTATATGCCTAGAATTTGATGTTTTATTTAAGTCTATTTCTTTTTTTTTTCTGTTAAATTGATAAAACAGCTACAAATTTACAAAAAAAAAAAAAGGAAAGAAATAAATGACATATTCCAATGAGTGACACAAAGCATAACTTACTTCACAACAAGCCTTACAATACCAGATAGCCATCACACATTATTTTCTGATTAGCCAGTCCTTTTTATTAGACATTGTAAAGTCATTATAAATTTGACTACTTTCAGGTTGGTTCCCACCACTCCACCCCGTCCTCTGCCTTCTACAGTCCTCCTTTCCCAGGATTTTAAACTAAGGGAAAAAACTCCTCATGAAAATATCCGGGTATCCTGCCCAGAACTCTGCTTAGTCATACAGTTGGAATTCCTCCACTTTCTAAATTCATATTTATATATATATACACCCATGTGTGTGTACAGAAACTCCTTGTTACTATCACTACCTTATTCCCCCATAAGAAAAAAATCCCTAAAAATCCAATTTCAAGGCTGTCTCACACTAGTGACAGTAGCATATGTAAACTTGCAGAGCTACACAATGTTTGTTATAAGCTACATGGTTTGCAAATTTGTATTTGTACACCGGAATCTAGAAGGATTATAAATTAATCTTGCCTTTTAAGGCTGACAATCTTGTCAAACCATTCCTTCCCTCTGCTCTTTCATGTTCTTTTGTTTCAACCAATTTTATATCGTTAATATTTCCGCAGTAACATTGTCAAGTATTTCTATGCTGGTCTGAATCACAGCTCAGGAAGAGGAAGGGAAAAAGCGGCCGTAGAAATCTGGACCTACTCCCATTTTTAGAAAATAAATATGCAGGGTGCTTAATAATGTCCCCGAGGAAATACATGTTTGTTGCCCTGTTGCTGTGGGTTCAGCAACGCTGGTTTGCAGTTTACTGGGCAGTGAGATTTTGACTAAACGCCATAATAATTATTCCTTTATTTTAATGGAGAAAAAATTGCCACAGGTTATGAAATAGGAAATCAGCACTTTCAGAGATAAAGTTTCAATTCTGAAACCCTTTGGGGAAGGGAGAAATTTCAAAATAAAAACCTGTTTCACCTTTTTTTCCTTCCTCCTTCCAAGTCAGAAACACTAATGGATGATGTTTTCTTCTCGTGTATTTTTTAAGTATGTCATGACAAAACACAGAGGCAGACAACACTGCAGGTGACAAAAGGGCAAAGTAACTTTGTAACTTCAGGTTTTGTGATGAAACTGAAATTTAATGGTTCCTACTGAAAAGTTACCCGCTGTTCAATTCATTTTTTAACCGGTCCAAGGTATTTCTTAGTCAAGTCTAAAAAATACATGTTTTTCTTAACATGAAGCTATGCTTACAATTTTGCAATGTCATGACCATTGTTCACTTTTGTAGGGGAAAGCTGAATTGATCATTTCTGCCCTGCTTTCTGAGACTTATTATAAGACAAGTGCACCTTCCCATCCAATATAAGAACAGTGGTTGGAAAGGCCTGAAGTCAGCCACGGGCCAGCACAAAACTCTTATTCAGAGATGCCTACATAACAGCCGTGTCCACCATAGCCACCAAACATTACCTGTTTATGACAAATTTCGGTTGTAGTGTAGGCACAATGTCCCATTTGTAACAGGTCACAGAAAAAAAGTAAAACAAATCATGGTCTGTACAAGGGAATTCATTAGAAAAAAATCCAGTTAGGCCTATTCAGATCTTTTTCCATGCCAGAGAGAAAGGCAGGAGTGTAATAATAACAGTAATAAGGGTCCCTGCAAATCTCACTGGAGGGAAAATTTCCTCTCGACTCCAAATCTCGCAAAGATCTTAACCTTGAGTCTGATGGCAGACATCCCAATGTAGTACCTGAAAGATTTGTGCTCCTTGGAGCTACGACACATCCCATATCTCATCCCCACTTTAGCTGTAAACCATTCAGCATATAATGTACAGGACCAACAAAGTTGGTAGACAGCAGAGTTTTTTTCTAAATGACTGGATGTGTCCATTCAGCTTTTTTTAAAGCCTTTTTAAAGCTGAATGGAGCAGTTACATTCATGGTGCAAGTTATGTGCAGACCGTTATCTATTTACCCACAGAATCAGGGTGGTTTGGGTTGGAAGGGACCTTAAAGGTCGCCTAGTCCCAACCCTCCTGCCCTGGGCAGGGACACCAACCACTAAATCTGGTTGTTCAAAGCCCCATCCAGCCTGGCCTTGAACACCTCCAGGGATGGGGCATCCACAGCTTCTCTGAGCAACATGTTCCAGTGTCTCATCACCCTCAGAGTAAAGAATTTCTTCCTAATATCTAATCTAAACGGCCTCTCTTTCAGTTTAAAACCATTACCCCTCGTCCTATGACTATACAACCTGATAAAATAGTCTCTCCCCATTGTTCCCTCAAGTTCCACTGGAGTAACACACTCCAGTGTGTTGACTGCACCACACAGCTTGGGATTGTTGGCAAACTTGCTGAGGGTGCACTCAATCCCACTGTCCATGTCGCCAACAAAGATGTTAAACAGCACCACTCCCAGTCCCAACCTTTGAGGACCACCACTCATCACTGGTCTGCACTTGGACATTGAGCTGTTGACTGCAACCCTTCGAGTGCGGCTGTCCAGCCAATTCCCTATCCACCAAGTGGTCCATCCATCAAATCCATGCCTCTCCAATTTAGAGACAAGGATGTCATGGGGGACAGTGTCAAATGCTTTGCCCAAGTCCAGGTAGATGATGTCAGTTGCTCTTCCCTTATCCAGCAGCACTGTAACCATCTGTGCATCTAGTTACTGCACAGTGACTTACGCTCATATAGCAGCAAGAAGCCCAAGGTGAGAGGCTCCATGTACCACTGCCTCATTTGTTCAAGAGTAATGGTGTTTGCACAAAAAGTAATTTTCAGAAGTTTGATTCATTAAAGTGTTTAATTAGCCACAAGAGGGAGCTACATACTCCCAGGAATGTAGGAAGAACATTAACATCTCCTAATTAAGATGCTTAAATAATGGCTGCATAGTTCAAAGAAAGTGCATTTCCCAGTTCACACTAAGCTTAGTACAATGAAAAGTTTAATAAAAATCAGGTTTAATTTGCCATATGGTTTGGTGCTTCAAGAAGAGCAAGAAAGAAAGAACAAGATGATTGTCTGACATCTCCTCTGGCAAGAATGCTATTCGGAATACTGTCATAAACCCAGCACTGTTCACATGAACATTTCCTAGCTTACAACATATTTACAGAATGACGCTTTCCCAATTTACTGGCTGAGAAAAAACACGGCCAGATTATTTCTGCTGGAATGTTTACTTTGGGATGTCATTTTTGCATTTCTAAAAGACATAAATGACTTTCCCACAGTTACTGCTACCTGAAGCCCAGACAGAAACGCTTATTTCCATAATTTGTTCACAGCTTTAGGAACTTCAGTGGAGGTTCTAGCATTGAAAGTGTCTGCAGCATATGACAGTGGCTATGTGTTGTGTATAAAGACTCTTCATTCTTAGAAAACGGTCCAGTTAAGGTAGCACAGACCCAAGCACCCATCTACTAAGAATACGGATAAGGCAGGCATACCTCATCTGGCCTCCCAGTTTCTACTTATTTCATTTTCCCTTGTTCTCATACCACAATTCAGAAAGCCCTTCACACTGGCACATACAGAACAGATGCCAGCTGAGCATCCCACAATAATATAGACTCTTGAAGGTTATTTCCTCACCCAGGACCCCAAGGACAGTCATAGATATAGACTTAGACATTACTCACTTCCCCACACCTGATAACACTTTTCCATGTCAAGGGCAGATTGGAGAATAAATACATTGAAAACAGAAGTGATCCATGCTAGCCTTGTCAGGACCACATATCTAGCACCCAAGACAAACCAGTATTTTTTATTTGTATTTTTTCCCCCAAAAGGCAAAGACGGTATGATTCTGCTCAACTAAAAGACATTTTCAAGAAAATAGAATGTTACTTAGCTGACAGGATCTGCTTTTTCCTGAACAATGTCCAGAACATATTTACCAAGTGCTATTTTTCAGCTGACATTATGTATCCCTTCCAGCTAAACTCATTTCAGCAATGCGATCCCCCTGTTGTTATGGGTTTATCGCAAAAGTAAATCAGAGTGTTCTCAAGAGAAGAGAAATAGAAGTACAAAAAAACCACACTACCCCCAGAGAGACTTCAAAGTTCTGCAACCCCAGCAAATCTGTCCTGAACAGCACCATCTGTCTAAATACATTGAGTTCTTTGTTTCCCACAGAAACCAAACCAGAAGTGTTTGCCCTATTGCTTCCATAGTTTCTTAGTTCCTGACACCATCTGAATTAGAGATGCATCATACTAATTTCACTTCTTAATTAGAAAACAAAACCCACTCTCAGACAGGAATATTTGGTTCACATCCCAGTACCTTTCATTTCAGAATGTTACACCCTCT
>VXBO01010997.1:1977233-2116024 GCA_013400135.1 Rhinoptilus africanus | reverse complement strand
AAATTTTCCCCCCTTTTGTGGAGTTTTTTTTTTTTGGGGGGGGGGTAGGGTGTATGTGTGTTTGGTTTTGATGTTTCCCTCCCTCCTAGAGGCCTAGGCCTCCTAGAAAGCAAATTTATCCATGGAATATTTAGATGTGAACTATTTTTTCCTGTAATCACTATGCAAGAGCAAAACAATGGTTTAGGCCCATTGTTTAGATATCATATAAATATTTAAACAGACACTTCCTGTCCTGCCATACTGAAAACCCCTCTTCGCAGAGAGAGGCTCCATCTGCTCTGTACTGACTCAAATAATCTTTCAACCAAAACAAATGCAAAATATTCCCATCATTATTCAAAAGCACTAACCAACAGAAACTGTTTCATTACTGTAAGCTAAACATACAAAAACTGTGGTTAGAAAGCAATTTATGTAATTTCTTGAGTTTAAGAATTTATTAAACCTTTTGGTTCTCAATGCATCCATCTTCATCAAGTAAATACTAGATGAACTAGTTAAGCATGGGAACCAAATTCTGCTCTTTGACAAAGGGAAACACATTGTCCAAATCTGACCTTTGCTTTTTCTCTGACTAGGACTTTCTTTGGAATTCATTCAATATACGGGTGATAGCCAAGAACATCCAGGTGATTGATTCACACACGTAACGGTAACAGAAATTATAAAGATTCTCTAAGTGACTATGTCCTTCGTTCATGATAATTAGGGATAAACCCAACACACTATATATAAGAGCATATCTTTTAGGTAACACTTTTTTTTCTTGTTCGCCAACATAATAAGCCTTGCTATTAGCTTCCCTGTATTATCAAGCAGAACACATGTGGACAAATGTCCATTCAGTATGTTACCCAAAACACAATCTAATTTAATATAGACAAGTGTGAAAAATATTTGCAAAATTCAAATAAAGAACAGAACAAAACTTCAGCAATTAGAGATGTGTATGCAATGCAACAATACAGGCAGCATCTCAGTCCTAAATTTCAAAACATATCCAGATCAGTTTTTAATCTCCAAACCTATGTCCGAGGCAAGACTTTCAAAGCTCTATAAATCTCCTAGACCATGAGCTTTCACTCTAAAGCTTAAAAGAGCCAGACAATCAATCACTCCAGTTCTAAAATCTGTACTTGCGCTGGAACTGGACTCCATAAACCACAAGCACAGAACGAAAAGGGAAATGTGACCAGCAATAGGAATATACCACGCTGACCCAACTCCCTGTGACAGCCAAGGTAAGGAACACAAAGTCAAGGTGAAGGGTTTGGTTTCTGTGGGAAACAAAGCTGGGGAAAACTACATGAAGTACAGCAGACACTGCTTCTGTGTCATCAACTACAAACATTTTGCTTGGTGCTGCTGACAGTCCTAATAAGAATACACCCATGCATGTTTCCCAGAGAAAGAAGAACATATATAGACAACAGACTTAATTTAACTCAGCAAAGAAAGCCGTAATTTGGTTATTTTAAACTTTAAAAATCTCTTTTCTTGTCAGATCCCCAAGACTCAATTTTAACTAGGTCAAACCCATGACTGGAAAGCGTCTGAATTTTGCACTTCAACATACACATTAAAAACTCAGTGGCCACTGGGCAAAACTACTATTACAAGATTAGCCATTACTTCTTATTTGCATTCTTTTGCATTGGTTCTCTTAAGACACTTATGAATTACAGAAAAAAATTCCTCAAACAGGAACACAAGAATTATGACAAGAGTGCATCTGTAAACTGATGCTTTTTTAATAGTTGTATAAATTTTTTGGAGTACTGAGTACCAGCTGTACTCATATCTTGAAAGTGGAAACTTTTATACCCATGTCAGAGATGTGACATCGGAAGAAAAAAAATACATCGGGAGTTGAAATTAAATTAATTATGAAAATGAAAAAAACATACACTGATATTCTCAAGGGGGTTTTTTTATTTATTTTTTTAGCATCTTAACTATGAGGTTTGTCATGGTAAACATTTCAGGAAGTGTCAAATTTAGGAACAACATTATGAGAATAAAAGCATATAGTTTTCAGCACATTTTTGATGCACGTTTGCAAGACTAATTGGGAGCTGCAAATGGTACAAATGTTCCTTGCCTGAAGCAATCCAAACAAAGCTGCATGAATACTCTTACCGGGTGCCATATTCAGAACTTTACATACATGAAGGAAATGGAACTTATATTGCTCAAAATGCAGATGGTGTATTTAAGTATATTGTTGGATTGCTTCCTGTAGAAGTTACTATAACAGCTTTTACTTCCTCACACCAGTGCCAATACAACATTTTAGTAACTATAATAAAAACAGCTCTAAATCTGAAATTTACCAAAGTTAATCAATTTCATAAGCAAATATTTCAACAAAATATCCTAATGTATGAAAATTACACAATATATTAAAAACCAGTAAGGTTGTTTCACCACCAGAGCTTATTTTGTGGGTCTTTTTAGAATAATCAACACAAATAGAATATTTTATATTCAACAAAAAAAAAAATCTTCTCAACATAATGACTTTTTGTCATAATTCTGCATAAGTTTTTACAAAATTCAGATCAGCTTTGTAATAGGATGCACAGGTGTCCAAATGAAACAAAATGAATTTATGCATGTGGCAGCCCTGGTGCACCAGTGGATCCCTTCAGTTTGAGGTTCACTACCGTAGCTGTACACAGGTACAACGATTCCCCTTGAAGAAGGGGGTGTAGCACTGGGGCCTGCAGGCTCCATCTACCATTGCACTGAAGTTGATCATTTAACCAGTGTAAATAGCAAACTGTGAGCATTTGCTCATAGACTGAAGTAATTCAATGAACACATCAAGATGTGCATTATCTTTTGTAGCAGGCAATACTTCAGGTGCCTTTTAATTTATAAAAAGCAAGAAGATTCATTACAAGTAATTTTTATTTCCCTTTTCCTAAGTAATAGTGGGTTTCAGATATATATCTGTAAGTTCTGGATTCAGTACACAGCAATTTCCTCCTAGTCAGAGCACAGAATTGTAAACACATTTTTTTCGTAATCTCACAGGAAAATGACTTAGAAGTATTACTTGCCCCAGAAGGCCTGGATATTTCACTGGCTGGTTTGGCCTTTCAGTAGCCATTCAATCACCATATTTTAATTGCTGCTTAAGCTACTAACTTGCAACAAACCCGGTTAGTCGAAGCAATTTGAAGACTACTGTCATTTGAGCGATAGCCAGACGGAGTAGCACAAAAGCTATGAAAAGCTATGGTTGGTTGTTAGGAAATATCTGACTGTAGTTGACAATATTAAATGAAGAACTCAAAAGTTGTCCTTAAAAACTAAAAGAAAAAAAAAGAGAGAATTATCTGGGTTTATAGATTGCTTTATTGCAAATTTATAATTGTTCTAAAAGGGCAGAAATGCAGAGACAACATTACAAAGTTTAATGGTTTCTAATTGAAGAAATTCAGTACATAGCACAGAATATAATCTGCAAACACCACATATGTAGCTAAATTTACAAGAAGTGTGAGAAACGAGGAGAACTGAGCCAATTTACCTTACCTTTTTCCAGGTATTTCACGGTACTATCTATTCTGAATATGATCCAAGTTTAATGTCTTACTCAGGGCCACTTTTGTAGCACCCAAGAAAGAATAAGGCACTCTGATCTAGCACCAGACTGGAAGCAACACAGCAGCATCTCAGCTGCACTGCGCCCAGGCTAAAGCAATCTGCTGATAAGGTCTAGAGAAGTCTGCCCTGGGTTGTCTGGGGAATATAAAAAAACCTAGTTACTTCCTCTCCCTGCAGCTACAATTACTGCCCATGGGACTTAGCTACAAATGTCATCTTTAGATCTATGCACGCAGCAACAAAAGAAATCAAGGTCTGGATTAAGTGGGAACTCACATTCGGTGGAGTAATTGGAATCGCAGAATGAGACAGTGAAGCTGCAGAGCCAACATGAGGAACTGAATAAGAGTAGTTAAAGTGAGAAAAATGGAGCTGGTGAGAATGATTCCACCTAAAACCACTCTTGAAAATTAAGATTCAGTTTAGTTTGAAGAAATTTATTGGAAAATTGTGTCCAGTTTTATTTTTGCTTTAACTAGCAACCCACTGAATCTTGACTTTCAAAAATATTTTGTGGTTGAAATGAACCTAGAGGAATGTAAGTATTTAAAAATTTTAATTGAAGATATTAAAAAAGAAATACCATCATGAGGGGCATTTTTTAAAATTTGGTTCCGCTACATGACGGCAATGTAATACTTCTGGATACTTTGAGAACCTGCTTAGCACCCATTTCCCATTTGTAGCAAACAACCCACAGATCTAATTATAGATTTTCCTCAGTCACTAGTTCCCTAGGAAACAAATCCATGGCTCATGTCTTGTGCATGGAAGGTCATAGTAGGAAGATAAATATTTTTCTGTGTATAGAAACTTATCTAGAGGTCACAGGTCTGCATCTCAGCAGATGTTGGCACTCCTGCCAAGGACAGTTGGCAGCTATATTTGACAGCTATCTCGGATATTTAAAAATTTAAACATTTTAATCTGATGAAGCACTTAATACTTCTATTAGTAACAATGCTATATAATGTTTTATGCTGTAAACAAAGGATTCTAATTTTAGTTCTCTAAACACATTTCAGTTTTTAACAATGGGTCCACCTCACTTTTTATCTTAAACGATTAACCATCAGAGGTCAATTCAAAACAGTTGTAAATAGCTGCAACTTATTAGAAATAATAGGCAGAAATTTAAGTTAAAGTCATGAATGGAAAATATAATTTTTATTTTCTGATATTGGCCTATAAAGTTAACAATGTCATGACAAAGCACATTAACAATTTTACCTACATCCATGTAATTGCAATAGCCTTAGGGAAAAAAAAAAAGGTGTAACTGTTGTTATTCTACTTTTGAATTCATTTTAATTCATTGCTGAAAAAACAGACAAATATCATTAATTGGAAACTCAGATATGTGCGAATACATAACTTGAAGAGGAGTGAATCAGAATGAATTCAAAGGTGGCAGAAGGAAGCTTTGTCCTCATTTGTAACTCAACAACACTACTGAGCTCTATCCTGACCCATCTACAACTACAGTTTGAAAGGTACGCAATTAGGCAACAATCCTACTCACACTCAGTAGAATATGCAGCCTGACTTAAGATCAAATAAAGGATTTAAGCTAAATCAGAGTATCTTTAATCTGCATAAAGCACAAAGGAAGCCTACATTGTCAGCACATCTCAAGTAACGTGCAGCAACTCTTGACAACTGACCCCCTAGCCCTACCTCAAGTCTTGTTCCATTTGTCCACGGAAAGGAAATCTATATCCAAGCTCACAGTTAATACCACAAACCTGGACTGCTTTCCTCCCTAGATCACTGGATTGGTACATAAATGGATGCAAAAATACTTGATTCTCAGAAAAGTTTTTGGCTTCATACTTCATTCTGTTAAGTTAGTATTATTTTCCCATGTGCCTTTTTTTTTTTTTTTAAATTCCCTCCTTTCTTTCTTTGTTCCATCTTTTGAAGATGCTCCCAATTTTGCTACACTGCCTTTGTTTCTGTAGCTCTAACGGAGTGAATTCTCATTAGCTAGAGGTGAAAAAAGACCTCATGTAGTTGATGAAATAGCTAACACTGGAAAGCATTTCAAATCTCTTAATAAACCCTAGTCTTATGGTACATCTTTGCTGAGTGAGGTGTTGCTCAGTTTATTGCAGAGTGCCACAGACGTTATTACCTAGCCAGGTGACACTTAAAGGAATCTGGGATCTCCACACTTTCAAAAACCAGAAAGTGCAAGTTTCCACAACAGCATAGCAATTACCTCACTCACCAAGGCTCAGGCAGCCCCCGGCAACATTTGCTCTGCTTTTCTGGAACTTCAGCCCTTCATGCTCTCTTCTGTTTCCAAAGGACACACTAGTTTTCTTTAGTTGTTAAGTTACAGATGGGGCTGATAAGCATTTTAACACCACCATTCCTTGATGAGCCTATTTTTACTAGCAGAAGCATTACTTGAAAATGGGGTTTTATTAGCAATTCCATAAGTGTGACTTTCCCTCCCCTAACAAAGTTTCAGATTCCAAGGTTATCCAGACAGGTTTCTGAAATAATTTGGTTTTGTCAGTGATAGTGTCACCAACAAAGCATGGTGAAATATGCCTTCAGTTTTCTATTATGATCTTTTCAATAAATGGCTTGCTCTTTTTCTCTCCTTCCTTCTTTTCACCCATTTTCCCCAAAGGTAAAGGTTCAAAAGCCACAGTATACTTCACAAATATTGTCACCTTACAGTTAAAAAGCTACCACTAACTTGGATTCACTGTCCCACTTTAAAGAGGTCAGTTTTAAACACTTTCTAGCAAGAGTCAAGCATTCAGTATTAGAGATGTAATGTAAGGAAGTACAGGTTCCAATGTGCAAACATCTGGATAGAGTTGCAATTAGTGACAGAGTTACATTAGTCTCAAAGAAGCTTTAAGATGACTACATAATTGTGATAAGGTTTCATATGTATATTGCTTCATAGAATCAAGCTGGGGAATTACGGAATCCATCAAGATGAAATTAGCTGAAAAGAACACGCAACTTCCAAACTAGTCATTGTTGAAATGCAGAACTTAAAACTTGGATTGAAACTTTAAAAGCTCAAAGATCTCTGGAGTAACAGAACAATTAAGCTTCAATAATACGTATGATACACTGTTGTCCAGCATGTCAGTTATTGTCTTCCAGGTATGTTATTACTGTCTTCAAGAAGTAAGAATTAAAATTTATCTAAGCTGTACGCTTACATTTTCAGTTAATAGCAATACCTGAAACAGCTTTCCAAGATGAGACCTGTATTTGACAAACTTGGACTAAGAGAAACTCTTAAACTTAATAAAAGAGGATGTATAAGGGTCTGTGATAACTACCTTTAAAAATAAATTAAATAATAATAAATAAATAAAAAAGAAGCCAGAAACGCAACCCTAGCCTGGGAATCAGGTACCTAGAAAAACCTACTGTATCTACGTAACCTGTCCTACTATCACAGGTCTGTGCAAATGACTTTCCCAACTCGAAAAAATTACAGCTCTGAAATAATGGTGAAAAACAGGCATTATTTATAAGTCTGCACTCCCGTACAGCTGAGTCCACTATCCCAATCAAATTCTTAAGTGCTGAACTGTCTAATGCCTGGCTGAGAATTTTGAGCTGCCATAGGACACAAAACCATGTATATGCAACACTCAGTTTTATCAAACATCTCTTAAGTGATTTTGACAATGGTTAGAAAATATGTGTTTTAACAATCAGACATAATAGGAGCAATTTTTTGCTGCATTAATAGACAAGAAAACAGTAAGTCCTAAGCCTGTGGAAGGAATATCAAAATTCAAAAAACAAACACCCATGAACACTCTTCAAGGTTATTTTCCCACTCTCTTTTCTTTAATCTACTCTGTATTATCACAGTACATTTTAGAGATAGTTCCAGCGAACAGTTTCAATTTGACATTACAGGACACAGTGTGACCATCCTCAACTCCAAGTCTATTAGAGTCACTAGAGAATCTCCCCTAACTTCTGTTTATTCAAGCCCTCATTGCTTAGGCTGTGTTTGGAGATCTAACACAAAGACAACGTGGCAGTCGCGAGTGATCATGTTATATTCACAAGAAAGTTATAACTACAACTTGCCAAATTTGACTGCTTCTAATTTGAAACAGAAGCAGTCTATCATGTCTAAACGATTGAATTAATGACTTTTTAAAAACCTAAAAATAGGTAGTTTTAAAAATATTACATTAAGCTACTATACTAGTACAAAAACTACTCATACTAACATTGAGAAGAGCTGTACATGTTTAAAAGACAAAAATGAAGTATCTACCAGACCAACTTTTACTGGTTTTACACAAACCAAGGAATCAGTTCATAAAGTAGAATCATCAGTTGAGTAGGTAGAAAAATGGAAGGGTGAATCTCTGATGCTAACATTTTCACTGGAGGTTTTGCCATTTATTCTGTAGCTGCTTTATTACTACCTAACAGTTTTGAATACAAGTATCCTGTTTCTCAAGATACAATATGCTAAACATAGAGTAATTTAAGGTGTTGTAGAGCCCCAGAAAATGGAATGTCTGTTCCTTCCAAGGTGCTTGACAAAAATACAGGTGGTCTTTGGAGTATACATTTAAAACCTACTGCTAAATTTCTAAAAGCCCACAAATAGATCAAGTGTATCACAAATTGCTGGTAGCTATCATGAAATCAATACAGTTCTCTTTATCAGTGCCCACCAAGGCTTTTTTTTTATATCCAAGTATACACTGTAAAAAGATCGTCACCTGTTTGTAGCTTTTTTTTAGCTCACTCCAACAATATCACAGACAATAAAATATTACCCATGTTTATTTGCATCAGGATGCCTCAGTCTGTCTAATTCTGAACTTGTAAAACACTTTAATTCAATTTCACAACAGCACCAATTAACGAAACTTAATTTACGCAGAAAATATTCACTCTGGGTTAGTGTGATAATTCATTCAAATATAATTTCCTTCCTCGAAAAACTAGAAGCTGAGAGATAAAATTTAACTACGCATAACGTCTACACTTTCTGACTCAGTAAGCCAAAAGTTGTCTTCAATCCAAGGGACATTGTCTTTGTTTTAGTCTTTTCTTTTATTGACACAGGTATCTGTATAAATACGTACACATAAACGTATGCATGTGTGTACAACAACTGCATCTATATATTAACATACAGTTTCATGTATGCGCATGCAAACATTAATATGCCTTCAGAAGTTTCACTCCAGTCTACACTGGTCAGCAGTAGAAATAACAGACACCTAAAGGCCTGCAGGGAAGAAGTCAAATACGTGCTCATCATTGGCAGTTACTGACATGACTTGGTAGTTTCTTCAGTTCACTGCACTAAACCAAACTGCCTATCAAAACGTGCTGTACCACTGCATGAAACGCAGTAATAATGCACACCTCAGGTGACTAGATCGTTTGCAATGTGGAAAAAGGCCACATTTGTAACAGAAAATACAGGGGCAATTAACTATACTTTTAACATAGTGAGATCTATTATAACGTCAGTACTTAATTATCAAGTGTTACCTTAAAGTATTCCAATTCTCACCGATTTTCTCTACTGGCAAACAAACATTGATTTAGTCTAACAACTCATTTAGAAAAAAACATCCATACATTTCCAAAAATTTCCTACAGGAATCATCTAAAACATCACAGTGATTTCAAGGATATTGATAAGAATTACTCAACTGCTTGCTTTTAGCTCTAACAAATGATTATAAAATTATAAAGATTTATTGGTATCTCTCTGAGAATAAGTAACAAATTAATCCACAGAAGCAAACAGAAAATGTTAACTTTGTTGAGTGATTAATTGCATTGTATTTAAACTTCAATGTAATCTCTTTAATTAAGAAATCTCGTGCAAGAATTCAGACAAATCAGTATCTTCTTGACCTCCAAAAGCAAAAAATGTCTTTAAGTGAGATGACATGGATTCTTCAAAATATTGTCGCAATTGTTGTCTGGAAGCCAAAAAAAAAAAATGTAGGCAATAGAAATAGATGTACTCTTTCCTTTTCTTTTTTTTTTTTTAAGGCAACAGTACATTTTATAAACTTTCTAATTAGTATCAGCCTGTGAATTTATCAATTATCAATCCCTAAATTACAGTTATTATACGATTAAAACATCACTTTTCTTTCCAAAAGAAACCAACAAACAAAACATTTTGAGGCTTTCTAATCCACTTGTGACTAAATAGAAGATTTCTTCCCTACCTGTAGCAGCATTATCTTTTCTAACTCTGAAAACTTAGATGATTTCCAGTCACATACAGCTGCTTACCATAACATTGTTCAATGTAAAAAAATACAATTTAAAGCTAATGGTAAGATTTTATGAAAGTTTAAACTGCTAAATTATTAAACTGCTACATATATAAATTTGGCAGATAATGGCTATGCATTCTATATCTTGCAGAATGTAAATGTAGCTATTAGCGGGGGGAAAAAAATCAGTTTAACACTTCAGTTGAGACGGAAGAAAAAAAGAATAAAAACATTCAAGTAGCACAAGGCTTCACACTGAATAAACCAGAGTAAAGAGTAAAAAAAAAAAAAGTGGGAAGTTTGTATAAACTATTCTAAATGTTAGAAAGAAATTCACTCCCTTGTAGCAACAAGCTCTTGCTTCTGGATAAGCTTAGGAGTCAAGAAGGTTCTGTTGCATCCAGCAGAACAGGATAAAGCAATTTCAAACCTGTCTTAAAAAAAAGCCGTTCAAACCTGTTTATTAGGGACGAATCTGATACAGCCTGGCCCTGCTACTGTAAGAGAGACATCAGGATCCAACAGGAAAAGCTACATTGAGCTGTGCTCTGCTAATGTCTGGCTAAACAGGGACTTGGAGATAGATTTCCACCAGGAGTTTCAGTGTCTCCGACCTGCATGTGTGGCTTTCTGCTTCCCCTTGGTCAGAAAGAGAATGCTAACGTTAGAGTCTGGAAGATGGTCTGCTCTGCTCTGTAAACTGGGGGTTTGGTGGTGCCCTTAATACACTGATATCAGAGTTTTATCCTATTATGCTTAACACACACGTATTCCATCCTATAATGATGGAATTAAGATAGAAATCAAACAGAAACATAGGTCTCCAGTGCCATTTTAAATTAGCAAAATATAAATAGCTAACTAGGACCTGCTCCACCTGTGCTGTGCAGAGAAGATTCAGTTATACTGTGCAATTGCTGTAAGTAGCCACAACTATTCTGGGCCTTGGTTTTACATCTTCTCCAAAACACAGCCAATGCTGAATCCTTGGATTTACAGCCATAACAAGGCACCGGTTCACTGCTAACAGAGAGAAAAAAGAACACACACCTAAAAGGAAAACATAATTTAATTTTGCAGCTGTTTCCACTTCATACCAACCATTTCTTACTGATACTGACATTATTAAGTGATAATCTATAAGCACCTATGGCCATATTTAACTTCAATTACATAGGTCTAAATCCAAAATATAACTAGTTTTCATAGACATTTATTCAACTCAGTGCTAACAAATAGCACAACCCATGCTTCATCACCTTATATAGGTTCAGATTATTACTCTAGTTACAAGATTTAGAAATAATGAAAGGGTGAACTGCTATTTCTTATATAATTAGTTGCTATTTCCTTCTATTTAACTGCAGTTATAGAATGACTAAAACATCTAATGATAACAAATATAAAGCATGTTACCTATAATAGTGCACCTGTTTTAATCTTAGCGTATATCGATATAGTAACATTCATATTGCACTTTCAGGCAAAAAGGACTGGATATATCTAGCATATTAGTGAGTCATATGAAAATAGAATTAAAATATTTGGAGATCCTCTGAATAATATGCTGATACATATAATGACGAAGACACAAGAGTGCACCTATCTTCACAAAGAACTGAGCAATATACTTCAAAAATATGTGGTTTTCTCTTCTCATTTAAGGGAAATGCAGATCTGAAACTGTAGGGACAAGTAATGGGTAAAACAAACCTTGAGATTAGTGGGAGACGTGGTGGTTGGAGGCCGTCTTGGGCTTAGTGATCATGAAATGGTCAAGTTTTCAATTTGCAGGGGGGTTAGCAAAACCTCCACCTTGGACTTCCAGAGGGCAGACAAAGAGCGGTAAAACCAACATGCAATTCAAGGATAAACCCCGCACAGCAAATCACGCAAGGATGGTCGTGGCTCAGCCCCAGGATACATCCGCCCTTACAGTCTATCCATAACGATGACCAATACCATCCTCTACCAGCCTCAGAGCCCAAACCATCAGGCGTAACAGCAAATATAACCTTTACTTTTGGCCTCTACATCTTTTGACAACCAGACATTGTGTAGAGTATCACAATACATTATTTTTTTTTCCTTTCAATCCACAGCCTCACAGTCAATGGAAGTTTCTTAGTTATTCAGTAGGAAAAAGAATGGATAATTGTTCCCTGTGTTTCATGCATGCAATCAACCATTTTCTAGAGCAGAATCACATCCATCCTTAGTTGTTTCTTTTCCAACACTACAAGCCCTATTCTGTTTAAATTCTTGATTTCTTATCTTCAGCTATCTATGTTGCCCTTCTCTGAAGCTTCTCTTAGTGCATTCTTTTAAAATGGCACAACAAGAACACTAAATTCAACGTTCTATTTGACATCTGGTAACTGTTAAGGATTGAGTTGACTTTTTCAGAGACCAATCCACAATGGTTCCAGAACTGGTCCTGGACATTATAAATGATTAATTTGAAGTTATCAAGAAACTCAGTCATCCAGTACTGTTAAATCCCCTTGCAACGCTATTATCTTTTCATTACTTGTCACCCTTTTGAATCATTTTGGATAATCTGAAAACTCTGTCGCTTCACTGTCTCCTTTTTCAGATAATTTTTTTACTACGTTAAACATCACAAATCACTGTATAGAACCTTGAAAATATCCATGGTAAAACCTTCCCTATAAAAATCTATTTCCACAGTGATGTTTCAATCTTTTTTAGCCAAAAGAAGGCATTCGCTCTTAGTAGAGAAATCCAAATACTGTTTATTGATCCGATTTATCTACACCTTTGACTCCTTCATAGATCTTCGTATGAGATATGACTTGCCTTCAAAAGAGCTGTGTTGACTATTCACCATCATCCAACAGTTTGTCTATTCTAGTGACTAGAACAGCTTGGCTTTAACAGATCCACCTAGTGTGAGAGTGGGATTCAAGGGGCTGTAGTTCCTAACACATTTCAAGTCTTTCTAGGATCCTTTTTGAAACAGACAGGCAGTATATGACACCCACCTTCCACTGCAAGTGAAGTCAATGCTTGTGAGCAGTTACATGCCACACTTGGGAGCTCAGCAATTCCTTGTTTGAGCTCTTTTCAAGTTTAGTCTATGTTATTTTATAATATTGATTTTTCTGGTTTGCTCTGCACCCATATCTTTTGACACCTTCATTTTGAGATGTTCCTTCAGACTCCTGCCTGCTTCCCTCATTGAGAACATCTGCAGTGTGACCCAGCCTCCCTTGCAGGGAACAAGCTAGTTTCTGAAATACTTGAAAAACTGGTAGTTTACTGGTAGTTTATAGTTTACAGGACTTTCACTTTTTAAGGGAGGTTGAGGATTCTAAAGAACCTCATAACAGTCTTTCTGAACCTCTAATAGAAGTAAAACTTTTCAACTGTTTGTGAGTTATTTGTCACACAAATTTACAAAACCCAAAATCTCCTAACAGTAAATTTGTGACTGAAATCAATGGCATATCCTGCTACTAAATTATTTGCAATGAGATAATTTCCCTAGCTCTTCAGCACCATAATTTCTTACTTTGAAAGCTACTGCATAAGGGTCCACATGGTTCATTACACAAGCAGCAGGGAGTCCCTCCTTGAGAGAGTGAAGGACGAAAAATGGCAACTTAGCTGTATTTTGCCTCTAGTCCTTGATTTAAAAAGCTGATGGGAAAATTCAGTCTAATTCTAAAAATATAATTAACTCTGACAGTCTAATAAGAATTTTAGAAAATTGTTCTATTGAAAAGCATGTGGAGAAAAAAATAATTTTGCTCTTACTCTACTTTAAGTAAATATTGCACTAGAATGTATTGTACCTGTCTTCATCTGCTATAAATTATATACATGTATGTGTACACATAAGTTATGATCACTGAACAGGTGCTTATTTTGTTCCTCAAATTAAAAAGCCATTCAAGATGGGAAAGTTTTCAACACAAAAAAAAAGCGGTCAAAGCTTATTTTCTTGTAAAGGAGAAAAAGAAATGGAAGATACATTCAACAGCTACCGTGTTCAGAGCTCATAGCAAGTGCTTGGGAACTACATCTGTATTTTGTTCTCTGAAGAGTTGGAAATTACCGATCTTTGTGGAATCTTGGTAGAAAAAAAAAAAAAACAATCAATTTTCTACTTCTTACAAAGAGTGTCCTTCATCAGTCATCCCCTAAAGAAACAATATGCCTGATTTTGAAGATTTCTCATTAACAGATAATGACACTTTTTTCCAAAGCATTATTGAGTGTATCATGATTGTGTTCATTTTTTATTTTCCTTTAAAGGAGATAATTTATTACATAATAATTATGCTAAAATTCTCACAATAAAATAAATTAATAAAATTCAGTAATGGCACTACATGACTTCTGTAAAAAAAAATATTAATCCACACATAACAGATTCTATTAATTCAAATTCATTTTCATGTGCCAGTGACCCTTAGCAAATTCAGATTAGAGAGCCCAACAGCACAGTAATAATGGATGAAGTTGATTTATTATGTTTTCCTGTTTACACAATTTCAGCATGCACTCTATTGTTCATTAATTTTTATTGGTGATAAAATTCATACAGATACTTAAGAGTTTTTCCCTTAAATAATTGGCGACTTCTCTATTGAAGATATTACTCTTTTAATATGCCTGATTTAGATGTTATTCCAACCCTACAAGGAACAATAGCTTCTTCAGTAATATTTAAGGGCTTGTTTGTCAAGTAGAAAAGAATCTGTTGAGGAAAGGATGTCATGCAAGACACCTGCTTCTTTAGTCTGGTCTCCTAAAAAACCCCAGCATTAAGCAATTATGTTGTCTGATCCATATTAAGTCTCTTGGCTAGTTTCAATCAAATTTGACCGAAAAAAAAATAAAAAAATCAAAGATAAAAAGTTCCTAAAAGTTCCATGAAAACTATAGCCATGTAAAACGAAAAGACCTACTAACACCTGTAGAGATAGAAAGGCCGGAAGAGTTGCCATTTTGCACAGCCAGGTTAGCTGTAGCTCCAGGATGTGCTCTCTCTTATCCCAGTTTGAAATGCCAGAAAGTAGAAAATAACACCAGTGGTGCTGAGAGCACTGTGGGACAATTTAGGGTCGTTGTGCTTGAGGTGTTATCACGCATAGGAGGACCTGGGTTTGTTGCAGGAAACTAGTATTTGTAGGAAACCAGCCTTCATCACTTCAATAGTTCATGAAAATACTTGTAATATATTGTGATATATCAGGTTTGAACATGACTTTCTGATAAATTAATATAGCCCCTGAATTCAAGTTGTAGCCACACTCATCTACATCCATGCTTCCTCTTCTTTTATTTTTTTTTTTGCAATTCTAATAAGTAAAAATATATTAAGACACATGTTATTGGATTATAGGGATCACTACTACTTTCAATTTACGGACTTCATTGTTGTACATATTTCTATTATCAAAATCCATTCTCATCCCCAACAAGTAAAATTGAATACGTAAGCTTAACAGTTCCATCCATGTGTTGTAGAAGTAAAAATAAAAACTTTTGAACCAGTGCAAAAATACTTATGATATTGAAAAAAAAAAAATTGAACCTTGATGAAAATTCTATTTTCCAAATCCACTTTAATAATTTCCCTTTGAACAGAGCAAAATAAAGTATCACCTGATATGTACATGATCAGCTTAGGGTCATCTTCTCACCCTACAATCTCCCAAGTTGGTTGGCCTGATCAAAAATCCTTTCCCACCTTTGGTGGGAGAATTTCTGTTAGCTTCAATTTCCGTCAGACATTATTGTACAATGATACAGAGCAATGCTTTACAACGCTTAACAAACAGACTGCCACTCCATGGAAGTGCTGAGCAACAAGGACGAGCTTATAAAAATTGCTACATCTCAGCTTATACCATAACTCAAGCTAAATAAAAATCACTAAAATAACATGCTGGCAAAATCGTGCAAATATTTTAACAGTCATTTCAATTCTTAGGTAGAGCTTGACTAAATATTTATTCCATGTTCACCTGTTCTTCAAAAATACGAAACAGGGAATAGCACGTCAGGAAAATAAGATTTGGAAGAACAGCACGACCGATACTTGTGGATATAAGAGCAGATGAAATTGCCAGGCTTTGCAATATGTTCCACAGCAGCACCTCATAGATTAAAATGGGAGGAAAAGCACATACAAAGGAGGAGTCAGCATGGATTCACCAAGGGGAATCACCTACATGGGATCCTTAACACATGACCCTGGGGGTTAATTTGAGTCAAGGAAGCTGGAGCAGGCCTGGAGTTTTGGGGAGATTCTTCTTCTTGGTTGTTTGGGGGGTTTTTGTTTGGGATTTTTTTCCAAAGTTGACTATAATTAGCCCTTTAAGAAAAAAGGTGTCTAACATCAGGCACCATTAAATGAAATAACTGATGCATCTAAAAGTCACAAATAAACTTGAGTATAAAATTCAATTAGCATGCCAATGTAAAATTAGCTGCCAGGGCTTTATTTCATCTTAGTTACTTTACATAGGTAATTTGCTGGCAGGGACAGGCTTTTTCCCCCTCTACCTTCATCTACAACACAGTTTAAGATATCAGATTCTGAGATCAAAGTTAACACAATGTGACAGTTAAACTGTAGTATACTTTGCTGAACAGCTTCAGAGCATAAAATCTCTTCTGTTTGGTGCTATCCTTAAGTTCATTAGCATGATTTATTATGAAGCAGGAAATTAGGTATTGGATATTTCAATATTGGGCAGAAAATTTAATTCCATCGTTGCCATAGAACTACTTTATCTCCAACAAACTTGTAACCATAGTAACTAGATTAGAAAGTATTCCTCAAATGTTTTAAAATTCTTTTATTCTTATTAATGACACCAACCACTGAAAAATAATGGTAAATTCTTATTATTTTCCAGTTTTCCAAGGCATCTGCTGCTCAAGTGTGATTCTTCTGAAAGATCTTAAGTAAACAGAAGTATTTTAACAAGGCTTTCCATTAAAATTCTGTTAGCTTAAAGAGAACAAATGTATTCTGTTGGAATTGTTTATGTGACTATCAATACTTTTTTAAAAAGGAAATTTGAAGAGAGACCTTTCAGAAAACTAGATGAATTTGAAGTTCTGTTTTCACTTAATGGTTTGTTAGGACATCAAATACATATCCTTTAATGAAAATTAATATGCTGTAGTTTAATAATTCATGTACTTGCATTGAAAGCCCTTTAATTTAATGGAGTGCTGTTCATTTCATTACATTCATTGCTGAGGTAGGTTGGTATTTCTCCATGAAGGTCAGAAGTGTGCCATTCCTTCATGCAAGCCGTGAATTTGATCAGTTGTTAAACTCTGACATCTCCAACCATCCATTCAGGTCCAACTCAGCAGGGCATTACACATTTTCAAGAACATTCAAATACCAGGAAACCTCTAGGTGTCTGTTCTTTCAGGATGAGAAGCAGCTATATTATGCAACTGTGATTGTATATTTATCAAACTTTGTATTCCCTCCTCAGTACTTCTGTTGGAAATTAATTCCTCTTCTCTGGGAACTAGAAACTTTTCTTCTAATCTTCCACCAAAATTTATATCCATTCGTTACTACACCAGCTTATTCCTTTCATTTAAATCATTTCCCTCGCTCTGGATATACAGAAAACGCTGTGCTAGCCTGAACAAATTGAGATGTATTTCTGCCCAATCTTACCATACTAGAACTGTAACTTGATTTTTCTCTGATCCCAGCCTTTTTTCTTGCTGGATTAGGAAGAACTATATTTATTAAGACTCATTTTATTGCCTAAGTGCTATTCGTCAACAACGGCCTTTCCCCCTTCTCCCTCCCTGTCTTTTCTGTACACTTTCTACCACTCTTAGTTTGCTGATTGTTTATATATCCTCATCTGTGGATGTGCCTTTTCCTACACAGAAAGACAGACACGCTTCTGCATACTTTAGCTGGGTGCTCTCCTTATATGCCATAAGACTTTGATGCAAGAAACCGGAATTCCTTGTAACTGAGTAATTCCATCTACTCTCTGAAAAAGGTCCTCACCCTGCAACGTTTCCCAGGGCCAATCATTCCAACAGCTCCCTAATGGCACCACTTTTTCAGCTGTCACTGAAATTTCTTGCTTTCTGGACAAGTCAGAATCCCTGCTGATGACCACCTCCTCTTTTCTGAGCATACTCTTTGGAACAGCCTGATCATTACATCTCATGTGGTGAAGATTTGAAAACAACCAAGCAGGTATTAAAAAATATTTTTTAAAAATCCACTGGGTTATTCCTGTAGACCTCAGACCCACTTCTAGTTCCATAGAGAGAAATAGTCTCTTGCTTCTACATAATTTTAATTGACATGAAGATTCAGACCAAGAACTGGGATTCAAACCTTTACCAACTGACAAGTTGGTAAGGAGTCACACAGATATCTCTCTTGGTGTTGGAAAGGCTTTTAGGAACAGCTCCTCTGTTCCACACACCATTCTGTCAGTGCACACCATTATCTTCCAGACTTGGACACCCATCCTAGCTAAGTCCTTTCCTTCCTCCTCTTCTGTTTAGAATCTCTCCCCCCATTCCCTCATTTTCTGCCTAATTGTCCAGTAGAACAAATGCACTTCGTAATTCAGCTTTTATTTTACTGTTGTTCTTGTTCTTCTGTTGTTTTTCTCATGTCTCCCCGTGATCTACAATCCTTCTCTCTAAGTTGTCTTCAAAACTTGGTGGATCGTGATCATGTCTCCTGACACTTCTATCACCTTCCCTTCAAACTTTTGCTTGAAGTTTGGCATTTTTTCCAGATGCATCTTTAGCACTTAACACTATTCTTCTGTGAAGCATATAATCTATCATATATAAATAGCCTCAATCAGATAGCCACTCAAAAATAATAAACTTCCAGCAGCTTTTCCATCCAGTTACCTTCAGTTTCCTCTCCTCTTCAGTTTTTTTTTTTTTCTATTGCTGCATTAACAGACAAGCTGTGTTTTCTCTTTGCTTTAAATTCACAGCTCAGAGGAAGAAAAAAAACACCTCCTCATAGATCTTAAAGATTTCTATCCTGATTGCTAGCCTGCACCACTTTTTGTTTAGGTCAGTCCTGCCATCTAATTGTCATTTGGCAGTTAACTGTCCATCAGCCCAGATCAGAGGCAGGGAGTATATATACACTATCTGATGCAAAATATCTGAACAAACACTCCCTACCCTTCCAAAAGGACAAAACAGCCAAGAAAAAAAGAAAAAAATTCTCTTACTAGCAAAATATAAGGGTTTGATTTTTTTTTTTTTCATTCAGCTCTAGCTTCCTACAAAATTTACTCTGTACCTCTGTCTTCTGGCCTTCATTGAGCGTGAGAAGTCCTGCCAATTTTTACCAGGCCACTCACGGCTCCTAATCTTATTTGTCAACAATTAAAAACTCTTTCTTATGAAAGACAATTCCTTTAAATTAAAGAATAGAATCATGGATTCATCATATGTCCATCAGTAAAATCCATAGCAAATCCTTTCAGCCTCTACTAATAAGCTGTCAACTTTGCAGATGTTCGTCTCTCCTAATATCTGGAAGAAGAGCTGGAACTTGTTGACCTCCACATCTACCTTCCTGCACTTTGAACTCTGCATTAGTGTAAGGATCAAGCTTCAAAAAGCTTAATGCATCATGCAGTTCATCGACACAGGTTAAGTGTGTCTGGAAATTACCATCAAACAGATGCAGAAAACCACCACTCCTAAGTTAGTCGGAGAAAACTTTTCCATAGCGTAGTGACGAATAACCTATCCTCATAATTACAAGATAATCCTGCATCCCACTGTTTTGTACTTCATTTGATGTGATGTGGACAAATAAACTGGAAAAGTAACATATGGAGAGAGACTTAAAATTGAATATCATATCCCTGTGCTATATCAGCAAGAGCTAAACAAAACGCAGCAATAACAGTCAACGGCTGTAGCCTGGGCCATCTGGTCACAAAGGCCCGTGTTACCAAGACAGTATTAAAATATTTTAATCTCACTATTTTCCCTCAGGAATGAAGAATAATATGCTAAAAGGTGAGATTCCTCTACCTACAAGCACAGCATGTCTATGATAGTTATTTAATTAAGAGATACCTTAAAGAAGGGTGTGCAAATGGCAAGGCAATAATATTATTCCTAAATGGCTATACTGGAAAGCCAGTAACAGCACAGAGAACAGCCTCTACACATGTATGCCCTTGTTAAGCTAAATACTAATATGAATTTTTGTACTTAATTAAAACAAACCCATTTTTTGACTTGTCCAGTGCAATATCTCCTTTCTTATTTACATTACCAAACCTTAATTAATAAAGTCCTCCTAAATCCCCATGTTTTCTTTGTTTATGCTTTTGTTTCCTAACTGTGAAATAAAATGTGATTATTTGCTCCTATTTTTGCACATCTGCCCAGCTCAACTGTTGGTGGCTGCTGCAATCGCTTCCCAGCAACCATGTGCATTTCCAGGCAACATAGCATGGGTTGGAAAGCAAGAGGCAGGCAGCACAGATGAATCAACGGCACTGGTGATTTGCTAAAGCAGATGAAAGAAAGGGAAAATAACACACAGAGGGTGCAAGCGGAAACCAAACTTTTATGTGGACAACCAAACTGGACCACACGACGGTATCAAATAGAACTAGTCATATCTGAAATTATTGCTATCCTACATTTCATTATATCAGGAAGGCTTCACATTCCTGATGAGCAGAAAATGTAGCACTGCAGTAACGAAGATGAAAGCAAAACAAAAACTGGGATTATTTTTCACACAGGAAAATGTGTGGTTATCCCCCCTCCCCCTCTCCCTCCACTCCCCCCCTCGGAATTCCTTGTTCCTAAATATTGTTATTGCTATGAAATATAACCTGCCCCACTGTGCAGTCTCACAGCGATTGGACTGGGAACACCCAGTGCAGAGGAGCTCAGAAAGACACAGCTCATGGAGCTTGGCGGACAGGGGGAGTCTTTGTGAGCCCCTGCAGTACGAGCCAAACGCTGCTGTTCCCATCACAGCAAACCTACACGAGTCCTCAGCCCTGACTGCTGGCAGTTACATGACAGAACTTCGATCCAGAATCTGCTTTCCCTTCTTCCTTCTCATTTTTAAAATTCTATTATAACATGCAAATAATTCAATTCTCTGTGTGTTTTCTCTATTCCCCAAAACACTACAGAAACCACAGCTACAAAATACATCTGCAATGTCCCTTCACAGTGATTACAACAGACAAGAGACAGCAAAGTTTAAGTTCAAGAGAAATTAATACACATCAGAAACTGTAGTTCACCAGTCCATATAATGCCCTGTTGAGGCTCCTGAAGATAAGCCCCAAAATAATGTGGAAGAGGAAATACATGTGTTACTCATGCCTCACAGGAGCGGGCACCTAAATGAATTTTTGCAAATTCATGAAGCTATGTATAGTTTACAATAAATATCTAAAGTTAAATAAGACAGATAATCAACTTTTTCTGCAGTTTGTGCAGGATCTGAAACTAATACATGAAGCAGGTGTGTAAGGCTCTCTAGACTGGTACAGACTATTTCTATTTCTGAAGAGCTCACGGCATCCCTTATGAAGATCTATGACATGTCAAAAAGACCTAAAATCATTGCTTTTATTTTCAGCATTGACTTCTACTGAATTTTTTAGTTAGGGAACAGTAGACTCTCTTCCCTGCCATCAGTTTTTCTGAGGCTCCAAACATTTTTCTTTACACTTTATTAAGTATTCAGCTTCAAATTACTGTGGTTGACCTATTTATTGCATTATTTTAAATATCTCCAAAATTTTTGTCTCAGTTGACACATATACACTCTCTGTGTATTGCAAGTCTACTTGCAATAGACTATAGCCAAAATACTCATGTCTATATTCTAAAATTAGAAACATAATAAAAAAATATATATTTAAAGAATTTTTAAATTGATGAAAGCTCAAAGCATTTCAAAGTGCTGATCGTTTGCAGTTCCTATAATTGAAACACTAGTTGAGGATGGGTACCTTAGGGCCTTTGAAAAGCAGACTGCCAGCCGCTTTTACACATCTGTGTGTGTACATCATCCAACGCACTTAACTTGTGATCCCTGACTAGCATTTCAGGAACGGTAACAAATCGAGGTGACGAGACGCTAGGAAAACACTGAAGCACAAATAGGACTTGATTCATCTTATTCTGCTTAAGGAACCTCAGTTACTGAGACTAGCATTCTAGACTCTCCAAAAAAGTACTTAATGAAGGTACTTCTAGGGAGCAACTCAGACTACCTCAGATCTAAAAATTCAGTGTTCATGAGTAGGGGTGGAAGGGGGCAAGGAGAATTAAAACAATAACAACAAAAAAAAGAAAGACTAGATCTGTGTATAAGTAACTTTTTTGATTATCTCACTGCTTTAAAATCGCACAACAGCAGCCTTGAAAATTAACTCTGTAACTAACATATTAACCAACAGTATTTCCTTCAGTTATTCAAACACTGAAATGTGAAGGGAAAAGTTCAGAAATGGCTTTAGAAAGTTCAGGATACATTAAAAAATACTTCAGATAGATAGAAAATCTTACGGAAATTTATAAGATCAGTTCAAATTATTGTTAGGGAAAGGGGAGAAAATTAAATCTTCATAGCTTATTCTTTCTTTTTACTGATAGGGAAACAACCTTTACTAATTATTAAAGTAACTGATTGGGTGCCAGCTGGCTAAATTACACATTGATCGTGGAGTAAAATTCTGCCCTCAAGCTGTGCATTTAGCTCTGGCGGTCATATTGGTGGGAATTAGGTATAGGCTTGGCTACGGCCGGGCCGGCCACTGAGATGGAACGACGGGTGTGTAGGCCACCATGTCATTAACACATCTACTAAAATCAGAGCAATGCATAGGGGTCTGTTTCAAAACTGCCAACCTGCAAAATATATTCAGGTAAATACAACTTCCCATGCCTAAAGGGCCACTTGAACAATTGTTGGTATTTTATTTTAATCACTTGGTGTAAACAAGCTGTATATGTGAAATTCTGGAAAAGGGGCTGTTAGAACTCTCTTTTATTCGGTTGCCTGCAGACACTAGAAAAGCTTTCCACTTTGTCAGACCTTTGCAAACAACAAAAAATAAAACTCAAAACATCTGCAAAGACTTATTAAGTCTTTGGACACTAGAAATTAACTAAGAAATGAACAAAAGATGTTTTTACATGTAATGCCTTATCAATCCCTTCTAGGTCTTGAGAACAGAAAAAAAAAAATAATCCACACTATGCAACAGGATATTCTTCATAGCATTCCTGGTCTAGATTTCAGCCCCAGTCTAACACGTAGATACACAGGTAGGCAGCCACCTATACCAAAGATAGCAGCTGCATGAAAATACATGTCTCTGATTAACGCCTTTTATCATAATGTATGCTATGAAAGTCTGACATGAATCCAAAGCCATTTTCATCTGTCTACACATTATAGACAGAAAAAAAAATAATCTTCTCTGTTCAGTTCTATGCTTCTTCATTTTGTCTGGGATATTGCTACCAACATGATAAGCATTACAAAATTTTAAGGGAAACAGATCAATTACTTCATATCAACATTTGATCCTGTTCTTTGTTGACTTACCTTGCCAACAGATCGGGGGAATGGTGGTCTTTGATTTTCAGGAATTAATATTGGAGTTGCCAAAATAGCCCTTTTTTGTCTTGGAATTCCAAGGTTGCCTTCTACCTTAAAGATTTCCTAAAAAAGAAAAAAAACAATTACAAAACCTTTTAAAATAACATTCAATTTTTTCTTCCATTCCCTGCATCTTTAGGCAAAATTAATGTGAACTAAAACATTCTAGGTTTTGTATTACCTGTTTTACAGTAATTAGAGATAATATATCAAACTAATTATTGAAACCTGTCTGGTTACTCCACTTATTACAGTGACAGCAGACAAGCCACATTCCTTTTGTGTTCCTGTAGACTAGTTTTAAACCTAAGCAAGTGTGCCTACCACCCCAACCTGACGACTGCTTAAATCATAAATCTTAAACAAGGACTGGCTTACCTTAAATATTTGCAAGAGACCTGTAAAATTAAAGTCTTTTATAATTTTGCCAGTATCACATCTCAAGTTTCATCTTCACTCAGTCGCTTCACAGTCCAGGCTTTTAATCAAACTGAATTTAAAGATGAATTTGCCAGAACTGTCCACAGCTAATGAACTCTCAATAAACAACAGAAGCTCGTAAGTTAAAAATAAACAACAGACACCAAAATCCAGGTGTAACTTAGAATATCAGCTAGTGGGAGGGTGGCTTTTTGTGCTGGGTCTTCTAGGTTTGGGTTTTTTTCCTAGAGAAGACTTCAATGCTACTACATCAGAGAGAACAAAAGTAGAAGTGGTTTATACACAATTCTTCCTTTTCCCACTGCCTTTTCTGGAGTATTTAGTTCTAGCTGAGCTTCAGGCAACTCAGCACTTTATGAGCTACAGCAAACTTTTCACAGTATCCTCTGGCCCCTAGAAAACTCTGTCCATCACACCTTTGCCTTCCCTCCCCCTTTCTGCTCACTGATCCTTTAACTGCTCTCTCTGCATGAGCTGCAGTTTCCCAGAGACCATCCTCTCCTTTTGCTTCCCCCTACAGTCTCTGCAACTCCCTTCTCCAAGCACACTCAACTACAACCAAGGTCAAAACCAGCCTCTCCCCATGTACCAAACTTCTCCCCCTTTTTAAAAAAACAAAAAGAAAACCACCACAAACTCACAAGTTTATACTATATTGGGAATTGTGAAACTGAAAAATATTTAGATTGGTATTGTTCATTCAGGTTGTCACGACAGTTTTACAAAAGAAATCATAGGTTGAATTAAACGTCTAATTCCAATAAGGTAGTTAGATCCTACAGATATCACTTCTCTCTTCTGTCTTTATGCAGAAACTCTAGGAACCGAAGTTTCTCAGGCAGTTATGGAACCCATGTTGTTGTTTTAATAGCTGCTAATTTCTTACATAAGGAGAGCTCCATCCCTACACTTTATTGTTAATAAAGCTGCAAAGCCAAATGAGTTTTCTTGGTGGCACAATCTGGACATCCATCAGTCAAGAACTCCACAGGCTGCCCCTGATGCCTCCCATCTAATGAGTCTATCATCATCAAATCACTGCTCTACCTCTAGTAGCTTTAGCATCACTTTTCAAATTTGACAACAAACAGCAACAAGGGGAGCTCAAGTTTTCAACAGTCAGCTCTAGACATGATAAAGTCAAAGAGCAGTGGGAACCATGCAGAGAATCTCTTCTCGCAATTTTGCCAATTTTCATAACTTTTTGAGGCTCCCCCTGATACAGAGTTCCCATCTCTCCCAAAGGCTTTGCCACTTCTCTCTAATCTTTCAGTCTGCAGGCCACTTGGGTCCCTAAGTTTTGTCTTTCAATTCCTCTCCCCAGAGAATTTTCCCTAATAAAAATTCATGAGAAAATTCAAGATAAAAACATTTGAAGTGTCAAATAAAAAGGAAAGAGCTGAATCCCATCCAAAGGCAAATGCCCAGAGCAGTGAGCTTTCAAAATCACTTATACTGTAAACACAGCAGACAGTTTGGCTGGCATGTGTCTGTGACATTTCTAAGGAGAGTAAAAGTGACTACCAATATATCCAATAGGAAATCTCAGTTCTTTAGCTTGACAGCGGCAGTGCTCAACTGATCACAACTCCTACCTTCATGGTTGTCCTTCAGCTCATGAAAATGTAAGGAAGAAATCCCAGCTGCATGCTCTTTGGAAACGAGCAAGACATTCAGATTCACATCCCTTTGTAGCATGAAATCATAGAATGGTTTGGGTTGGAAGGGACCTTTAAAAGCCATCTAGTCCAACCCCCCTGCAGTGTGCAGGGACAACTTCAACTAGATCAGGTTGCTCAGAGCCCCATCCAACCTGACCTTGAATGTTTCATGTTTCTTTCTATGCTAATTTCAAAAGTAAAAGGAATTTTCATTCTGTTCAATATCTAGATCTCCCAATTTTGGTAGTCATAAAGACCAATAAGCAATTAACTCATCACTTTCTCGTGACAGGTTATCCTTACACTTTCCCAGAAGGTCCACAAATGGAAGAAAAAGCCAAATTATATTTAATGAATCATCACTGCAGTCATTAATAGAAAGAAACAGTTCTATAGGAAAGAAGTCTGGTAATACTTAAGGGCCTTCAAGTCCAGATTTCCAAGCAGGACTTTGGAAAAAAAGAAAGGAAAAAAATATTATTTATTTGTTTGTTTTTAAACACAATTAGTTTGTTTCATGGACAAGAAAGCTTCAGCAGATTGGGCACAGAAATGTAAGAATTTCTTACATAAGAAACGTAGGTATCTTTCACACTGTCAGTCCTTCAAATTTCACTGCTGTTTTTTAAATACTGATTTCTTATTTCTCTCTCTCTTATCATCCCCTGGTGTCTAACAGTAACATGAGTGATTAAAGGAGTAGCCAAAAGCACCACTATGAATGCAGGTAAGCAGAAAGGAAGAAAAGGTCAAGAGTACTGCACCAACGCGTTTAATAATTCAGTGCTGTTTGAGGTTATCATCATGAGTCCCCCATTTGTAAATAACATGGAAAAAGAAAGAACATTAATGCCAAGCAGCTAGAACTGATGGTTCAATCTTCAACCAGTATATAAGATAGAAGCTAAAGAATCTGAAATTACATGTGCACCTGATTCAACAGCCAAATCACTGAAAAGATTCTTGTTCACGAGTGGATATATTACATATATAATAATTTTTACTGAATTCAACTATCTAATTTCTTGAAGAAGCAACTCACAAGGGATATGAAATTTCTCTGGATAGAGGTGGTAATTTTGCTTCAAATTTTTGTACAATATCAGAGTAGCATTATAACAAGAGTCTTCTTTTGCCATGACACAAATGAAACTCAAAGTTTTTAATCATCTTTGCTGGAACCAAATAATCAAAGACTATAGTATCTACCATGTCTTTGTAGCAGCTGTGACTTCAGACAAGTATTTATGTGCCAGGAGCCTGGAGCTGCCAGTCTGGGGAGCCTGGAATGACATGTCCCAGAGAGCCCAGGGTGATGATCACCATCTACTTCTCCCATGCCGACTGCTTTGTACAACAAACAGAAACCCACGTCGTGTGTGTCCAGAAACATCCATTCACAAGAAAAATTTAAATTAAAAAAATTATAATAAATCTATGGCTTCCTAAGAAAAGTGCACCAAAAATTTTAAAAAATGGTTTTCTGATTGTGGTTTGTTTTTTTTTTTTTGTTTTTTTTTTTAAACCGAAATGGTAGGGGAGAAATTCCTACCAGATTTTTTATTTTTACCGTTTAACTGCAATATCACATCTGTGATCACTATCTTTCAGCTGCTCTTTTCATGGACAGTGTATTATCTGATCTATCATTTCTCTGTCCACCATTTTATAACCAGCTTTTTCACCCTATTTTGACTTCATTAAGTTCCCTTTCTAGATGTGGAATGAGTACAGGAATAATTCAGCACCCAATATGCTGTCAAGAAAGTTCGATCCTCTACTCACATTTAGCAAGCAACAAACACAGCCTCTTGTTTTTCCAGCATTTATGTTATGCTTTTATTGAAAGATGCCAGTCTGCCCAAACTACGATGCTACGCAAGTTGCAGTTTCCCCGGATCCCTTGAGAACTCTCCACTCTGTTCTGGTTTTCTTTCTTTTTACCAGGGGTTCTTGGGAACATTGCAGTACTTGAATATTTGAATGAATGGCCTAGTCACTATCCAGTAGCAGGCACCATTACTCTTGGAAAAGAAAATTGCATTAGAACTTGTCATGGGAATAAGGTGGCTGAATACTGATATCGATTTGTCACAATAAGGGTTGCAAACATCACTGGAGTGGCAATTTGTAATCCACTATGGTGCCAGAAAAGTGGTTGAGTTTTTTGCCATTTAGTTTTAGTCATACACTAAGTTTGATGGTATGAAATGAGGTTAGTCCCAAATACAAAAGACAAACAAAATTAATTGGACGCTCGTTGCAAACAAAATTCCTCTGAAATAGCAAATGAGATGCGTAATTCAGTGGTATATCAGTCTTCCTACAAAATAACATCATCAACATAACACTGAAAAACTAAAACTGCATGTAGATCAACTAAAGAAGAAATAATTTCTATATAATTCCCATCTGAAATGTCACAATCGTGCTGTAATACTCAGTTGCTTTATGTATGCCATTTCTACTGTGAGAATATTGCTATTATAGCTGTATTAAGAGTTAGTAATTCTAAAACGTGCCAAAACAGAAAAATATTTTCTCATGTTTTTACTAATATGAAAATCTAAGAAATGTGCTGGAACTTTGCTTGTAAATTAAAGAACTACTGTTTAAATAAATAAATAACTAAATGAACAAAGTTAAGAATTATAAAGGTCAATGGCTACACACAAACATCTGCTCAAAAAGAGTGTGTCCTCAATGCCTGTAAATGTCACCCTGAAAATGACATTGAATACAATGAATGACATTGAATAGAAGAATAAATCCAGCTAAAATCTAGCAAGATAAGGGGAATAGGGCATGTCGTAGCACAAGCTTCCAGGCTTGTGAAGCATAGTCAGATATAACATCTGGGTAATGAAAACTGCTGGTGGAACTTGATTTAATTATGCTGGGTGTTTCTACCATTAAAATTTTACATAAATAAAGAGGCAGATCCTTACACTGGCTACTCAATATACCCATTAGCTTCATAGAAACTTGGTAAGCTCAGACTACAGCTTTGCTACTGTGCCATTCAGATAGCTGTGCTATAAGTATTTTTATAGGATGGAGGTTCCTTTTATCTTTAGATAAAGACATATATAAAGACATCTTTAGATAAGAATGTATTAGGAAAAAAATTATTCTTGTCTAAATCATCCAGTCATGTATAAATCATAACTATTTTAATGCTAATTTATTCTAAAGTATTTTTCTAATGCGTATGTGAGAAAATGTCAACTATCGCGGAGATAAATCTGAACTTTTGCTTTGTGAAATGATACATTCCATTACTGCCCTGAACTTCTGCAGTATCTTTTGTGATGGAAAAGTCCTGTTTCTATTCAAGTACAAGTTTTATTTATCTTCACATCTCCCTTATTCTATGCCAGGGAAAAGTTTTTCTAAGACAATAATGGACTATATCCCATTAACTTTCTTTCTGTACACATTAACCATGGGAGTTACCTGTTCTGAGAATAACAAAGAAATGACAATCAAGTGCCTTTTCTTTTTATAAATTAACATTTCAGACTCTTCTTGTAATCATTTAGTAAGTATTATTTTCTCATTTTGAACTGTATGTGGGTCACCCCCTCTTTCAGGAAATCTCATATTGGTTCCACACTGCTCATTAAATATAATGAGGTATCCCTTATACACAAACAACCAAATACGCTCGGAGTGACTGCATCTGTCAAACAGCATTGCAAATATGGGCTTAAGGAAAAAGCGACGGCTGACCTTATGCCTCTGTCTTCACCAAGACACACTAACAGCACATCACTTATCACCATTAAAAATATCCTACTCCCCATCTCTACTGTGCTTGCACTGGTTGCAAAGCAAACAAAACCAGACTGTTCTTACAGCATGCAAGAATAAATTCAAAATTGTTAAAGATACCCCAAAACCTTCAGCACCTTAAGTAAATATAGCATAAATAATGAAAACACTTGTTGATGCCAACTTGTTGATTTGCAACTGCAAATTAAATAGTTTCAATTGAAACTACTGAAAACAGGGGGGTTTGGCTTTGTTTTCTGTTTTCTTTTAATGAAAGCATCTCCTGTAGGGTTAGATACCAAATTGCTATTGAAAATAGACTAGACACATAGTGGAGTTCTGAAGCAATTAAAACCTTTCACAAATCTGATCCTTTTGAGGCTGAACCAAAGTCACATAGAAAATTCATTGCACAGCATGGACACAAAGCCTTAACTTCTTACTCTTAATAGTCCTACTGAGTGGGCTCCTTTCTTCACTTATATTGGAGGAACTCAAAAGGCAAGAGCTTGCCTTTAACCCCCAGCAAGCTTCACACATGTTGAAAACACCCTGATTTCCAAAGTGAGAAGGAGAAAGAACACATAGCTCAATTGTAGGGCATGATAAACGAATCAAAGATGAACCCTTTTGGTAGAGCAGTAACCCATCTAAAGGCACAAAATCTATGGATCGGTACCAGACTGCTGACAACTCCAAATGTGGAATAAGACAAGCAGCCATAAGCAAGCTGTTCCATGTTTCACTTCTGGGATATATGGACAATTCCTAATAAAGAAAATTCATTTTTACATAAAATAAATTCTGTTCATAGCAGAAGTTGTCCTGCCTTGGAAAAACAGCTTTCTATGTCTTGCTGCAGGGCAGCCAGTCTTTAGGTATACAGAAGAAAACTAACACGTTTTATACCCATGTTCTGGATTGCTCAAGTGCTACGGAATTCATTGCATTGTAACAGTGCTGCACAAAAGCAATTTCATTATATCCTAAAGCAATAACAGTATATGTTGAAGTGGCGTATGGTTTAACAGATCTAGTGGCTGCAGCCTCACTCCCATGTTTGAATGGATGCAAAACCCACTTCTTCCTACCCCCAGCAAGGCTCCAAGCTGTGATTACAATGAAAACTTTCTCAGTCCTGCTCCCCAACAATTTTTAAAAAAGCTCTGTTGCCACATATTCCTTGTAATTCGTCAGTTTCTTCATCATCTCCATTCCCTCAGCAACCCCTCATCTAATTCCAAACACTGATTAATTGCCTTGCTATTCTTTTCTAAACTGTGCACAATCCTTCTGTTCTTCCTGTGCACCTTCTGCATTCCCAAATAGCACCTCACTTTCTATTGCTCCAGGTCTCAGTGTAATTCTGCAAGCCTTGTTTTTCTTTGGGGAACATTCACTGCTTAACATTCATTTTGAACTTTTTCCTCTTGAACACTGACGATACAACACTACCCAAACTGAAGTAATGTCAAATTTGCATATTTTTCTTTTTGTTTCCAGAAACACCTGGTTTTTTTCTGTTCTTTGGCTTTTGTTTTTGAACAACATCTGTCTTGGCATTACAACTCCAGAACTTCCCTATTTCACCTGTCTTTATCAGATAACCAGTTCTGTACCCCCACCAAAAGCACAGCCAGCGTCAAAATTTGTGAACACTTCTGGTACAGGTCCTTCAACTCATTCAAGACAAGTAAAGCGACAGCAATTCCTCCTAATGCCATAGTTAAACTTTCTTATTGGAAGCTGACATGACATGCATGAAGTACTGCACCAAATAGATTTGGATATGCCAAGGATCAGTCTAGAGCTGGAGAGACACCACCATAACACATCCAGGACCCTGTTTCTCCACTCCCGTTTTCCCAGCCCAGCCACCCAAGCCAATTCAACGAATCTATAAATTCTGTCAAATCACAACAGTGGCATTTTAATCTCAGTGTGCATGGTGTAAACAGCAACTCAAGAGGCAGAACAGCAGAGAGAGAAACCTCTTGTTGAGCTACCAGCAGACCCATGGTTTTCAAAGCTTCCAAGTCATTGTTTCTCACTTAAAAAAAAAAAAAAGCAGATATTCATTTAAAATTAGAATTAATTCATGTCATGTTGGATAGATAACACATTAAACATTATCTCTTCCTTGTCTCACTAATCCTAACTGTTCAGAAAAATGTCTTATTTTCCCATTCCACAAAATTCTCAGGGACGTGAATGAGGAATTCAGTCTTTGGCTTGAGATTTCACAAAACCTAGAAAAAAAAAAATCACAGTGAAGACACTGACTGTATGTTCTACAACCCTACCCTGTAAATTTTGGCAACCAGAACAGCGCATGTGCGGTCAGCTGCGCACACCCAGATGAATCATACTCTTTGCACAGCGCAGTTTACATGTAGGAGACCTGGTCATGGGTATTGCAAAAAAAAAAAAAAAAAAAATTGCTAGTTATCTCATGCTGAAAAACAAGAACCCTTTTATTACGGGTCTGAGAAGCCTGCTTCTTGTTGCAGTGATCAAGGACAACTTAACTGGGAGTTTCAGTACTTGCCATTAGTATTAAGTAGTACACCCTTGCACATAACGTAACATTGCAGTCAAGCGCCTGCACCCTCTCCTTTCTCCTTTCCATTACATCAGAGCTGTATTGACTCCTAGCAAAAGTAATATGTTACATAGGACTGCAAAGCAGGAATGCATCGTGTTTAGATCACAGATCTGCACAACAAAAAAGACTATTAGACTTGACTACACAAGCATGGTGCTCTACAGGGCTAGTGTTCTTGTGCTTTCCCATACAGGGGTTGCCAGACTGACAAATGAAGTGGTAGTCTGTGATGAAGATAAAACGCCCACTTAGATCTAGGCTACAGCAACACTCCTCATTCACTAAGCTAGACTTGAAATTTGGTTGAAAGAGCTGAAATGTTAGCGCATTAATCCACTTCACTGCTTGGTCCAGCTACTCAGAACAAATTAATTAACAGGCACTAACTGAGTCCAAAGAGCTGAAATCGTAGTGTATTAATCCACTTCACAACTTGGGCTGTATTTTTACTCTTCAATACAAACAAATTAACAGGCAGTAACTGTCTGATACCAGAAGCTTAATTCTATTCTGTGATACAAATAAAGAGACAGTGTCGTAGTGTCTTGTGGACAGCTTCTTATTACTACCTGACTGGTACTGGAGCTGGTACTGGACTTGAACTGCATTTGTCAGAGATGGAAATACAAGAACATGCCCTGTGTTACTTGTTCCCACCATAGTGACCCAATTAAATTCCCCGGACGACACCTGTTAGTTGTAAGCTTTTCATTAGCCTAGGCAGGCTCAAAGACCCACATTACTGAAGAGGAGAGGTAAGCAGGTGAAGTTCGAACTTAGATGAGAGGTATCTAAAAATTCACATGCAATAAAACAACTTTTTTAAAAGTATGACTACCAAACACTTAAAAAACCCCCAAACAACCCAAAACCAGACATTCGCTTAAATTTTTCTTCTAGATCTAACTTCTATAAAACTTGTAAAATATGCTAGTTAGAAATAGCAATATTGTTTTGGTTTTGCCATATCTATTTTGGGGTGGGAAATCAAAGCTCAAATTTGCAGAACATTTCCAAAAGAAAAGTGAAACATGCAAGATGGAGACCCAGACACGGGCTTGGAGATCTCAGTGGATTCTCACATTTCTCCTTAATCACATGTTGGCAATTAAGTCTAATTCAGGAAATTCAAAAAGTGTACCTGTCAGGAATCAGGAGTAAATTAATTGCTATACTGGAACAGATCAATGATTCATGAGCTGTAACATCAAGCTGCTAACAACATTAATTGCCACATACTTCATGAAAAAGAGCCTAAAATGGCAGGAGTTATAGTTTACAATGGTTTGAAGGTGGTTTTTTTTCCTGGATTATAACTGCTGAAACTAAAGTTGAGTACAGCTTTACAATAAATGAAATGTGACACTGATAGTTCAATATTGCATATCATTAAAATTCATATGTTTGGATCTGAGCATTCTGCCCTAACAATGTGCAGCCATAGTAGCAGGGAAATATTTATATTGCCTTACTTCACACCTGTTGACTTCTAACTGAGTGTCTCCATGGGATGAGAACAGTCACCACCTACACAAACACCAAGTAAACAGGTTTTACTCAAGTTTCCTGGCCATAACAAGACAGATCCAACCTTACTCCCAGCTTGCACACCATCTGTTCAACAAATCCACTGCTACTCCTACTGCCTTGTTTTTGTAGCATTGGCCATGGGCTACCTAGTCTGGGTTTCCAGTCAGTGGGAACCAGCATCCAAGATCATTAAAAAGAAATAGTATTCTCAAAATTGTCAGAGCAGGGTCGGAGCACTCCATAGCTCCTCACTGACTACAATGGAGTGCCTGAATAGGGGCAGACAGTCCAGCGGTCAAAGCATTCACAGGGGATAGCGAAGACACAGATTCAGTATTATTCCAGTAATTGCTCCCAGAGACTTTCCAGTGATTCACATTATTTTAGCACTTACACCTAACACATCTAAAAACTACCCGTATCTCTTGATTTCTAATCCAGTATCTTTCTGAGAAAGAAATGATACATTCAAATGCATTCAAAAACCTGAGCTCCCACCAAAACAGAATAACATCCACCCCTTAGCTTCCACCTCACGTTTTTGTTCATATTCCATATTTGTTCAGTTCTGTCAGATAAGTTTTATTTTTATCCATACACATTGTCTTGCTCCCAAAGTCAGTGAAGTCATTAAAGTCAGACCTGTGATGTCTGCTGCCTTTACTGACACATTGGAATTCAGCAGAATTTTAGAATTAAAAAGCTGACTTCTCACAGCTTGAGCTAAATCAGCAAAATCTCTCTATAGTCCTCATAATTATCCATCATGCAGCTAGACCCAGAAGAGCTTCGATTGGACTGTATTTAAATGGCATTATGAATTCCTAAGATGAATTCTTCAGTTCTCGTCGCACATGCCAAGTACAAATGTTCTGCTTCAAAATGTGACCAAAGACCCATTGTGTATATCAGATTATGCACAGCATGTTGTTTCTATGAAGTGCAGAATTTTCAAGGAATGTAAGAAAATGAATTCTACATTGTGTTATTCAACTTCCTTTGCACCATTCTCTGTGCTATATGAACGCAGCATTGCAACAAAAATCAAACTATCAGCTTAGTGCTTAAGGGTTCCGGTTCCTATCGCCTGAGCATTTCAGTGGAGCGAAGCATGGAATCAGTTTCTTAGCTTAAAATAGCTTTATTTTAACTTACCTCATAGAGATGAGGTTAATAAATTGCAGCATTGAGAAGTTGCTACATTTTTGGCCCTGTTTCAGTTTACAAACTGTCCATTAGCAGACCCTGAAATCTGTGAACAAATACATTATCTACCATTATACGCAAGTTTCTCAGATGAGTAATTCTTGATCTTCAGATTGCTCAGGCAGTTGCTTAGAAACATTTGTCTGTATTAGTTACACAAGTCATGTGGTATTATTTTTCTTTTCAGATTGGATGGCTTCTGTGAATAAGCAACAGAGCATGAAATGCAAATTTCATGATATAAAATTCAAACTTGCTTTTGGCAAGAATTTGATTTATTACATTTACAGCACAAGATGAAAACAAAAGGGTTATCTCAGTGATCTAAATGACATGACAGGAAGTAATGCCTGTGCCACTTGGAGCACTAGTGGCATAAATTGCAAAACCAATCAAACAAAAAAAATAAAAAACAAAGGAATTGCATGGAATCAGTGGAGACTGCGGCCTAGGGAGCTTATTTGTCTGAAGAGATCATTCACAGAAACATGAAGATGATAAAGAATATGACGGAAGCTTGGAATAGTCTTGCATTGGAATGAATCGGAAGCTGTGCAGTAATTAATTTAACTAGTTATCTACATAGAAATTATGGGTTTCTTTTTCTACTGGTTAGTACTTTCCATGGATTAGGACTTTCCTAGATTGAAGCATAGGTAGTTAGGTCAGAAAAAAATCACGGACATCCAAGTAAATTATTATTTGTCTTTTTCAGAGCTTTGAGCAAGCAAAGAATGCGAAGCAAGTAGTCGTGTTCGTATTGACAGTAACAGCCAGATCTCATTCATAAAGCTGACAGAATATCCAGTAGTATTTCGACGTAGCATATATAGGAATACAGTAGAATCTTTTCTTCAGCTCTTGCTATCAGTAAGAGAAACATAGAAACTCACTTTTTTGCTTCCTTTAACTTCGTAAAAGAACCACCTGTATTTCCCTGTTTCTCCACTGGTAGCAATGATTTCTCTTCTGTATTGGATGCAATGATTTATAACAGCAAAATCATTGGTTCAAAACTAAATACAGAATTCTGCTAGCAGAGGCTGCTGCTTTCAGTTGAAGAGAACCAAATATGGTAAAACTATGTTACTGAGCACACTCCCAGGCTGTGATCCATGCTATTTCTGCAAACTATAAAGCCTACATTCAAAATATAGCCAAAGCCGAGAAGACCAAACCAAACAAACCCTGAAGGAGGAAATACTGCTAAAACAATGGAGAGAAACTTAGAAAACAGTAATATTTTTTTTTCCACAGTAAATATTTAAACCCAGTCTGCAAGAAGTGATGGACTATAAAACCATTTGCAAAGAAGAAAACACATCTGAGTTTTTCCAGAATTGTAATGCCACATTGCAACATAAAGGTATTGGGTCTGATTTTGGGTGACGTTTGTCACAGCCAACAGAGAGACATCTCATCCTGCTACTAATTAGGTAAAGTCTCTAACTGTCCTGGTACTCTCTTTCAAGCCAGCAGCTTGGCTAGAAACTGACAGTGGGTCCCAAACGACAGCAAGCGCGCCTGGTAGCTGAAGCCTGATGTCGGTGCAAAATATTTGTGCCACTCATGATTTAAAACAGGCTTAGTTTTGGGGGGACTATGACTAACCCATGATTAAGATCAAATCCTTCTGCTAGCAGAAACAGCATTGAGTGAATGTGAAATATGCACACACAGTCCTTGCTTACTGTTTAACAGCCCATCTCATAAATCCTAGTAAAGGCACTCCACAAAACCAGCCAGAAGCAGTGTCACACTCCAAACACTTCTCTCAATATTCAAATGCCAAAGTGTTATTAATGAAGTATTAAAACAATGAATAGGAATTTGATTAGAAAACAAAGGTATAATTTTTTATTTTAGCAAAAACAGAGTCTTCAGTAAAGCAAACTTTTCCCACGGCATACTTTCAATGTTTGTATACAAACTTACATATTTCTTAAATACCAAGAACCACTATTTTTTCTCCCTCCTTTCTGTAACATGCATCTCAGATCATGATCATCCATTTTCAACAGCACATTGCTCTCTTCATAGCTGCATACAGAAACTTGGTTTAAGGAATATGAGCTTATAAATTGCCATCCTTTGCCTTTCTTTTAAATAAAGCAGAAAAGAAAAAAAAGAACCAACATCCTGAGCTAAGATTAAAAGCTGCATTCATATTAAAGAATGGTGTCTTTTTACCATTGAAACTGAAGCTGTAGATTATTCTGTGCTGATAAAGTACTACAGTGGGCAAAGAACTTTCTCATAATGAACACTGCTGTAAAACAATTTATCTACAAGAAAGGAAACAAGTTTGCATAATCCATTTATGGTTGATTCAGCTTTAGAGGAATTTGTTATATAAATATATCTCGCCCTGGGGAATTGTTTTGCCAAAATAACTAATGAAAGCGTTTGAGCAACTTAACACTGATAATTAATAGCATTTTTCAGTATCACAATGGACAATGGCATCTTCCCATGTACATTAACCATCTCACAGCGAAGAGACAAAAACTGGCAGACTCCAAGAGCCAAATATATCAGTGAAAAATGAATTAACTTAGCACTTGCAAAAATGCTAAGTAGGTGATGTTTTAACTGATCATCAAAAGGTGTTTTATAGTACTTTCTTAAAAAGCATTCCATAGCTCAGTAATTACGACTTTAAAAATCTTAAGAGTTCATCAAACATTCAACTGACATTTCTAATATTCTGCTGTCGTGCTGGAATGTTTGACTAAAGATAATCAAGTACCATTATGTTGTTAGACACTTAGCTAGCAATCACAAGTTATGGTTTAAGTTTAGATGTCAATATTAAATCATCAAGAAGGATTACCACAGGTAACTCTCACAATCTCATCAATAATGCCTTGTCAACTACAATTCTGTAGAGACTTAAAATTTACAGTGAACCTTACCTGCTTTTGTGGTCACATAATTATTTTTATTATGCTTTGTGGCAATGTTGGCTGCCAAAAAAGGTTGTCCTAAAATCCCAGTGTGACAAAAATCAATTTTCAGATGCAAATGAGGGTGCCATAGGTGACATTTTTCATACCCAATAAATTGCTTGTCTGTGGGTTTGAACTAATGGACACATAAACAAGAGAGATTGGTGCCAAGGAACTGCATTATAATCTTAGGCAAGTTTTACGAGACTCACGCTACAGGCTGCAAAGAGCAACTAAAACAGAGTGAGGGTGGATGAGCAATTTGAGAAAACCTGTAAGAATAGATATAGCTTGCTTTATTTTTTTTACATTCTTTTCCTTTATATTTTTGGAGCTCCAATATCCCATCGATCTCCTTCTCCCTCCTTTTCTTTTTTTTTAATTTCAGTGCTCTTTATGACCTCTTCTATCTGCCACAACTTTTACATGATTATTATTCTCCACCTCTCCCCACTTCTCTGTCCCTTACCTGTCTTCCCAGTTTCTCTCCTAGAAAATTTGTAGAAACAAGATTCCTTCCCATTATTCTTTTTTTTTAGTTATGGCAACATTGTTTCCATTTATTTCCACCTCCTTGAGGTGACAGGCATTCCCTGGCAGGGAAATGATTCAAAGGCACCCTGCTGTAGCTGACTCTGCAAAATCAGCGTGAAGAGCCAGTAAGGTAGAACTCAAAGCTTTGGCATGTACTTCTAAAGCAGGACGTCCAGAGGACAGTATAAAACCACAGTTTATCGATGCTATTTAAGAATCTTTACAGCAGTTATGTACAGGGAAGAGCTCAGATTACAGCTGCAGATCTGAACATCTGGGCAATGAAGCAGAACCAGCAGACAGGCAGCTCAGTGACGTCTTGCCAATGTCTCAGGGAGCCACGTCCTCCTTCAGCCCCTAGGTCCACGTGAGACTTCAGCTGAAGTCTGCAGTTTCAGACTATTTTGTTTTCTACACAGATACAGAGATTATAGCCAAATCACCCTCAGACAGGTCTTCCCCTTCCCCTCTTCTTTTCCTCTGAATCACAAGCATTTCTATTTTTGTATTAAATAATGAAGGGATATGGATTAATTCTGTGTTACTAAATCTGTGTATTTCTACCACAAACACATTTAAACTTTCCAAGAAAATATAAGAAGTACACTGAAACTAGCATTACCTTTAAAGACAACAAAGACTAGGTGACCCCACTGCTCATGTCAGTTACGGCTCCACTTCAAAAACACGCGGAGTTCTGCATTTGCACAAAACTAATAGCAGGGGTTTTATAGGCTTGTCTGAAGCTTATCTTGAATAATCACAAACTTCTTGAGCCTGCAAATTTAGAAGCCCTGATAGTTACTTTTGCAATACAAATAGAAACATGATAAACACAATATTTTAATGCTATGTTGATAGTATTGTTTCCAGCTACAGCTGAAATGAAAGATAGGATTACATAATAGCTTTTCAAACCTCTTCCAAAGATTTAGGTAAAGTTCAAATCTTAAGCTTTTGAAACTTTAATCTTGAATCAATCTTTCTGTTGTTTCACCATTTTCTCACGTTCAGAAAATATGAGCAGTATAAAATGACAGAACTGAATCCTGCGTTAGGATTATCCCCATGCATATCAAGTTGCATGACTGGGGTAGTAAGTTGGCAAAAACTTTTGAGAAAACCCTGTCCAACCTCTCATCCTGGCATCCTCGATAAATAATATTATTGCTGCTGGTGCTCCTTAGTTGTGTTTTGAGTTAGTTTTGTTTGGGGGTAAGAGGGAGAAAAAGGTATTTTCTTCTGCTGCACATCTAGCTCCCTCCTCCTGAAAAAAACAGAGCTCCCTCTAAAGACAAAAAACCAGCGCACCTTGGCTTTGCCTGCCTGCGTCAGGAGCAGCACACGGAAGCAGAACAGGCTTCTGATACTGTGCAGGCGTAGCTTCCAAAACACAGTTTTAAACTTTTGTTTATGCCACTTGTCTGGTTGGCCAAATACCATTAAGTGTACTCCTCAGAGACAACAGTTTATTCCCATTGCCAGAGCAACGCCTGGCAAGGCGTGCATAAGGAATTCAGGGCAGCATGCCACAACCATCTCCACCCTGTTCTTCTGAAAAGAGAAATTACGATGGAAAGTATGAAACATACTGTTCCCTGCCTTTTAAGGTCACCACAGAAATTTAGTTCACAAGCTAGCTAACATATACAGCTTCTCTTTCTTCCATCACTCCAATTCTGCATGGTCTTGTAACTCATGCAAACATTTGGAAGGCGAGCCTTTAATTCCAAAGGTCCACAAGTGACTTCAGTGACCAAATTCCCCGATCGGATTAACTGTCTGTATGACTGCTGGTAACGCAGCAAGCACCTAGCAGAAATTTCCCAGGTGATGGAGAATTACCTTCTAGTAAATCTGCATTACAGAGGAGTACCACGGCCCATTCATCCTCTACGAGCACAGCAAGTACTTCAGAGCTGCACACACTATAGACTAGCATCAGTTAATGTAGACTCAATTTTCCTGTTTTACAGTTCTTCCTTTCTGGAAGCAGCTTCAAGTTGCATGGACAAAAACCCTACTCATAAGACTAAGAAAAAGACCTCAGGATTTTCAGTTTTTTCTAATATTGAACCGGATCTCACCAGATCATAACTCTTAGCAGCAGAAGATACCATCCAAAAGAAAAATTTCATCACATTCACCAATTTATCTGTGTTAACAGCAAAATGGAAATTGGAGTTTTATATATATATATATAAAACCCATCCAAAACACAAAGGAAAGACCTCTTAGATACCAAGTATATTCATTATATCAGGGGCAAAAGTTTTACAAACAAGTTTAGTGAAAAAGCTGCTGAGAGGTAGCTCTACAATCCTGTTCTCCACAACTAATGTCCTATTAATTTATACAAGAAGTTAATTTAAAAATAGAAGATATAATGCAGCATAGTTTTATGAACTCTTACTAAATGTAGAGCCCTAGGGCTTCGTGTACTTTCATTTTAAGTAATTGTATTCCACATGTAAACATTAAAGACTTAAATATACTGAGATAAATTAATTTAGACTTGCTAAAAGGTTTCAATAAGTATCCCCCAATTACGTCACGTCTCCAGACAGTCTGCTTTGTTGATGGTTACGCTAAGAACAGAGCATTCCAGTTTTCCTGTAGTGAACCTGAAACAGTCACCTAAGGAAAACCTTTCATAATTAGAACAAGTCAGGTACTAAACCTATCCCTTGGCTTATCTCTGTATTTGTAGCTGGAGTTCATTAACTTGTCAGCACCGATTCCTTTTGAATAGGAAAGTGAAATGAAAAAATGACATGCAAATCAATATCAACAGTTAAGTCATGTTCTCATTTAGCGCAGTGTCAGATATGAAATATTGAGAATTAAAAAGAAACTTTCTGGTGGAAGAACATGCTTAGTATGCCATTTTTTTATAAGAGAATTACTACAATGAACTAAGCTAGCTGTTGAACAATAAAACTTACAGCACGTTAAGAGTTAAAGAAAATTTTCTAAACCCTATTTTTATTTTCAGGTATTTTTAAAAATGAAATTAACCTTAATAAATGGAAGAAGCATTTAAGAATATATAATTCACGTCCATTACTTTGCACAAAAGCTACGCAGCACATCCGTATATATCTAGAGAGAGACATCCGCTTAAAGGACTTCCATGTAACACAAGTCACAAATGCAGGCTGGGTGGAGAATGGATTGAGAGCAGCCCTGAGGAGAAGGACTTGGGGGTGTTGGTGGATGAGCAGCTCAACGTGACCTGGCAACGTGTGCTCACAGCCCAGAAAGCCAACCGCATCCAGCCGCACAGCAGGGCGAGGGAGGGGATTCTGCCTCTCTGCTCTGCCCTTGTCAGATCCCACTCGGAGTACTGCATGCGGCTCTGGGGCTCCCAACATAAGGAGGACATGGACCTGTGGGAACAAGTCCAGCAGAGGACCGCAAANTGCTGGAACAAGTCCAGTAGAGGACCGCAAAGATGACTGGAGGCTGGAGCACCTCTGCTATGACAGGCTTAAGAGAGTTGGTGTTGTTCAGTCTGGAGAAGAGAAGGCTCTGGGAAGACATTACAGCAGCCTTCCAGTATCTGAAGGGGGCCTACAGAAAAGCTGGAGAGGGACTGTTGACAAGGGCATGTAGTGATAGGACAAGGAATAATGGCTTCAAACGTGGAATAGGGTAGGTTTAGACTGGATATCAGGAAGAAATTTTTCACTATGAGGATGGTGAGGCACTGGAACAAGTTGCCCAGAGAAGCTGTGATACCCCATCCCTGGAGGGGTTCAAGGCCAGTCGTAATGGGGGCTTTGAGCAACCTGGTCTAGTGGGGTTAGAAGTAGATGGTCTTTAAGGCCCCTTCCAACTCTAATCATTCTAAGAAGTCCACAGACATATTTTTGGAAAATAGGTTTCACACATGTAAATCACACCATTATCAGAAGGGATAGAGAAGGGACTGATTACAAATCAGTCTTCACGGACCTGTGGAATGATAAAAATGGGGTGTCAAAGAAGAAATTTGTTGGAGATGAGCATAAGGTAAAGGCAAAGATCTGTTTGTATATCCTGATATATGCTGATTTGTTTATAACCTTTCTAGAGAGAAACAAAGTCAGCAAGCTCTACCTGGTAAACTGCAGGCCACATGAAGACCTCCAAGATGCCACTGCATGTGCACTCTGAAGTTGAGCTCAGATGTACCCCACTAAGTAGATGGCTTGGAATTTGAGTTAAATCAAAGAGCCAAGTGTAATAGCCTTGATTCAAACTTGCTAGGTCTCTAGCAGCAAAAGGATCCCTATTACTCTGTATCTGAATACCTTACCTTTAATATATTATGACCATTTAATGCACAGAAACCTCAGGCAGAGAGGTATAAAAGTGAAGACTGTCAGTATTATAACACATTCTTCCTAAACACATACCCTTAACACTGCACACCAGAGTCCTATCTTCCTATTGTCTAGAGTCAAGATTAATTTCCCTCACCTTATTTTCTGATTTTATAGATTAAGACTGTGTCTTTAAAACAAGTCACTTATCTAACTCACAATTGTTCTGAAACACAGTTTCAATTAATAAAATGATCCGAAATACAGCCTAATGCACTGAGCACCAACTAAAAGAAAAGACACAATAATAACCAGCAGTAACAAGGCATTGGGAAAGCCATTAAACAAAACCAAAATAATTTCTCCCATCAACTCTCTAACTATCCCACACTAGAAAATACAGTAATTACGTCCCTCCAGCAAACCAGCTACTTTTCTGTTGAGCGGACACATATTAAAGGAACACTTTTTCTTTTATACTTCTAACATATTTCCCGTATTTTTCCTCTAATTGAATTAAATATGGCATGTTAAAGCAGGACACATTTCCATTTGGGATACAGATGATTGAACTTTTCTGGCAGACGTTAAATTTATTTAACATCATAGGACTGAACGGAATCTGCCTTATGGTATTTACAAATTTGAGATATAATTTTAAAGTAATTAGAGTCAATACGCAAAATCTGGGATTAAAAGACACTGAATAAGTGTGAAACTTCTGAGATCCTCTAAAGAGCTACTTGATCAAAAAAGCATTAATTTTGCAGGGATTCAGCTGAAGGCACAAATGACGTTTAAAATAACTCAAGAAATTATATTTTTTTTCCCCTGTTTCATAGACGCAAAATATAACTGGCATACTGTGACTGCCCACTAACATTATGCACAATTAATATTATATATATCATCTTGATGCTAATAGTATCCAATAGAAAGGACTACACCATATGATAGTCCTACTAATGCATTGAGTTTTCCTGGCAATTAAACAACATGGAACCACTAACAATTAACATCAAGGTCACCCTCAAATAAATTTTGATTTGGACACTCCTCATAGCAGATTTACGAGCAGATTCAAAGCTCATTAAAGTCAGTGGCACGGCTCCTGTTGCCTTAATGGAGATTGCATTTGGTGTACTGCTTTCTATGTTTTCCTAAAACAGATTAATTACATGGTTTTGTGAATAATCATCCTGAAAATCAACCTTGTAACTTAAAGTTTCAAGCCTTACCTCACATATAAATGTAACTTTGCCTGTAATGAATTTGAGTGTTGTAGATGCGAGCCAAATTCAGGGTCAAATCTTCCCCAACTTTGTCTTTTAATGTTTAAACTGAAGTTTTAGCATCCCCTCCCCTTACCTCCACCTGAATTTCTGATTTGAGGGTCAATATGAAACACGACAGCCTTTTCTGACTTTAATGACCATATGAGCTTCCAAAGGGTGATTGTTTGGAGTGGGGAGAAGAGAACAAACCACAACACAATACAGCGTCACAGAGAAAATAAGGTTGTCTGCAGATAAAGTCAGAAAGCTACTTAACTTGCCCTGCACAGCTACGTAAGTTTTTAAGGACACACAGTTTGAACTATCCATAGCTCTTTTGACACAGTTGAGAGAAATCTTCCGCTTCACTAATTCACATAGCAATGGAGTAGCAACAGAGTAATCACAAAGGACAGGTATCAGGTAGAGCTTTGCATTGTACTAAGTTGATCACACAGAAGAGTTGACAATTTTTCCCTTCACCTGGTACTGAAACAGTTTGCCTATGTTGAAAACCAAAAGATGGGCAAACAAATAAAAAATGCTCAGTATCAAATTGCAGGCATTATTGAAACAAGAGTACATAGAACAATCATTGTATCAATTTTAAATTATTATTTTAATTAAGTAACAGGAACCTGACTTTGTTGAAAAATTGTCTCGTACTGTTCCTCTGTTTTATTAAAAAACCCTAATATATACATATTCCTATATTACGTTTCTCAACACAGGACTACAGTGTATGCATTGAAAAGAACATGTTTTAAGGTCTCTCTTGCAAGGTATCCCACACTAATATATTAGTAATATTTCTATGGACATAGCTGGAGAAATTAAATACACGTGAACAGTTCCAATAAACCTCTCAGTATGTAGGTTCAGATTGTGATCTAAGTAATGACAGTAGATGAATGAGTCGATAATTGATGTCTTTTGACTGAGCCAGTAACAAAAATAATGAAATCCCCATTTCCTAAATCAGGAATTCAGTAGAAGTGTTTTAATTTCTAACAGGCAATTCTGCTGCAAAGGGCTAGTAGGATTAATGCACGCCAGGTCAAATACAGGATACTAGTGTAATAATCATCTTAAGCTGTGGCATGAGTTTATAGTTTGCAGGAAGAACAGCAATAAGAACAGAAGATCTAGTCTGAATATTCTTGTTGCCACATGCTGCCACACTGGAGCACAATGACTGAGTACACCTGGTCCCACCAGGGGTTTTGTCTACCAACACAGCCTTTCAGCAGCCATGAATTTCCTCTCGAACAGAAGTGGCTGACATTTTATTTAATCTTCAGGGAAAAGAAAAAAAAAGTCACAGGGGCATGAGAATATTCTTCCTGTGCTGAGAACAAACTGCAAACTAAAGTATTTGTCAGCCAATCAGGAATTTTGAATTTACTGGAGTTTTTGTTAGTGAGTTCAATAATATTCAAATCAAAATGATGTGCCTCACGAGAGCAGCCAAGTGCCTTATTTCACGGGGGCTGACATGCTGTTTTACCACCACACTGCTGTGCTTGAAGGAAACCCTCTGCATTTTGATATAGCCTTTTAAACTATTAGTAATGCAAACACAAACAGATTTCTTACTACCATTTCTTTTTTGGTGAGGTCAAAAAAGTCAGGTAATACTAACATGCACTAATGTCAGCGCGTGTATAAAGTTCTTGGCATCTCCTAGGACAGTCCAGTACTCCACAGGATCACATCCTTGAAATCCCTATACAAAAAATTCCTATGCCAATATCTAAGAATGAAAGTTTTGTACAGTCTTCCAGATCTTAAGCAACTTGTACTTTCACCTTTCTTCCAGGTGATTAGAGGATAAATCTTTATGCAGCACATCGGTGTTCAAGCCTGTAAAAAAAGCCATCAAAAAGCAAAAAATAATAAAAAAAAAAAATCCCACAAACATTCAACATGTTAATGTACAGCATCAAATGGGAGCTAGACTAATTAAAAAAAGAAATGGGATATTTTTTTTTTAATAGCTCATAGATCACCAATATTAAGTCTGCAAAGTATAGCAATCTTTATCTGATGGATATATTTTCCATGCTTGTTCTAGTAACTGAAAAGACGCTGGGCATCAGGAGGATATGAAAATGTTTAGCTATGTTGTTTCTTATTAGCAAAGCCCTTAAAGGTCCAGAAAATCTTGTCATTTACACTCATATGAGATATGAGTAATCTGAAGACAAAGTTCACACACACGCCAAAAAACATCACCCCAAATTTCCATTTGTGAATACACAGGTCACGTCACATCATGTTTGACAGAGACCATTTTAAAAAAAACAGAACACACCAACCCAACAGTTCACCCATACTGCCTTGAGATTAGGTGGAGAGCAGGGTACTTGGCCACAAAATGTTCTGTAGTTCTCCAGTGTGATCAGTACCATTATAGAGGTAAATGCAGTTAAAGTAAAAGTAAGCATTTAACCCATTTCTGATTAATGATGAAAAAAAGGGCCTTCTTAAGCAGCAGAAGCTACTGTATTGTGCTAAGATTATGCAATTTAGTTCACAAGATGTCCACAACAGAAGTTAGATCCAGCCCTCATTTTAAAAGGATTATAGTCTATTCCTTATCTTAAAACGCTGCACATACTAGATCCAGGATTCATTCATCTCAAAACCACAAGGTAATTCTAGAGATAAAAAAGAAACGAAAGACAAAATTTTTTCAAGATAAGAATTTCCTGCCGAGTTCAAACATACGCCAAATGGTTCAACAAGTCTTGAACATCATCAACCACAAGGGTTGCTGACTTGCAAGTAAATTAAAGCGTATCTGTTCACGGTAGTTTGAACAGTTGCTGACTAAATGATTTTGTGCAGCTAGAAATTGCAAACCAGTTACCAGAACAAGTACTAAAAATATTTCAACAAATCTATTCCTGCTCTCCCCAAAACTTTTTGTTTACTGCTATGCACCAAACTACAGTCATAGTGAGGTTGGTAAGAAACTAGAGACAAAATTCAGTCTCTCCTTTCCTATTAGTACATCTTTTTGCCAGTTACCTTAAACAAGAATCTTTCTTTTCCATGGTAATGATGGACACTGAGGAATTTTAGTGCTACCAAAAGTATTAGTAGCAGCCATTACTGTACATAGCAGGGCTATCAGCCAGTTCTAATAGACCTGCTGCCCCTCCACTCTCTTCCTGGGCAATCATTATTCCTGGGTGCCTCCTCAGTAAGAGGGAGGGAGGACAAGATATATAAACAACTAGTAACACTTTTTCTAAGATAGATCAACTGCTTAATGCAACAGTTATTCAGTTTGATTTGGTGGTGAAGTAAGAATTGAGAAGCTAGGTGATTAATAACTCCAAGATAACTGTAAACATTAGCAGAGTTGTTTATTATGGAGATACCAAATTATACTAAGCTCTAACTCTGTCATTCTTATGCTTTTTATTTCTTCAACTTGCCAAGCTATTCTAGGTACCTAAGAAAACTAGCTGCAAAACAAGATGCAAAGGAATACTCTTAAAAGCAACAGAATTGTGATGATCAACATAAAAGGAATTTTAGGTCCAGAAAGAACCATCTGTCCTTGCAGTGGCAGAATCAATTCTTATGGGAGGACAAATGTAGATTTTTATCCTGTGATGCTCCATTAAACGCTTAAGATGTGTGCTGAGATAGGTGTTACTGTAATAACCATAATAAATGTTCCTCCAGGTTTGTGAAACCCAGCATGGACCTACTGGGGCAATCATTACGGATGATTATTGATGTCTCTGATGGAGAGAAATGACTAACTCTTACTCAGGAAATCATCTTTTCATGTGAATAATTTCTCCTATTATGGCTCTCTCTCAAATCCACCCTGTTTCTGGAAGCCAATGGGAAAACACCAGCAATATTTTGTGTCTCTGACACAAAAAAAGAACCTTGAGTTTAGTTCTGAACACAACTTAGTTGATGTCCTCTTAGAATTGTCTCTGATCCTTATTAAATCTGAGGTACCACTGGTGAAACTGGGGTAGTTGTCACACATTGACTGCATCACTCCTGCATGTCGGATGAGGGAACAACCATGGAAGAAATGTATAATTTTTCTTCTTCCAGACTTCTACCAGAAGCCTTCCAGGTTCTTCTGTGTTTTCGAGGCCAGGTTGGACGGGGCTTTGAGCAGCCTGGTCTGGTGGGAGGTGTCCCTACCCAGGGCAGGGGGGTTGGAACTAGATGATCTTTAAGGTCCCTTCCAACCCAAACCATTCTGTGATTCTGTGAAGTATCAACAATAAAGATATATGTGCATATACCTCTTTTTTCAGATGTATGTATATAGACATGCATACACATACTCTTTCTCTGTGTACTTAAAAGTTACACTTTAAGGATCTCACAGGATGAAAGCCACTTAATAAATGAAAGATATTACATATCCTATGAGACATCTACTTATCCTTTATGATCTTGCTTAATGTTCTACTAAATCATGCTTAGCCTGTTGCTTTCACACTTATATACTCATTTGCTACAAGGAATTTTAAATTTAAACCTTTTCTAAATGGTTCCTTTAAATGTTCCCCACACCTCTGGCAAATTTCCACACAACTCCATCAGTCTCTGGAGATTAACACATAGTTTTCTCTGTATCATCAGAATACTTTCAGGCTGGACTCAGAACAATAACAAAAAAAAAATTATGTCAATGCACGATGACTTACCACTCATCCACAAAATTTAGTGGATTTTTTTTTTTTAATGGATAAAGGACAGTTAGCATCTTAGACCACAAAAAGAAGCCAATTTGATTCAAAATGTCTTCACACAACTCATCTACCATTCAAACTCTCATAAAAATGTTTTAGGGGCAAGAGGCAAATAGGTATTTTCTTGGCACTCTGTGCCAGGATGAATTTTAGTTCAGATAAAAGACTTCATCAATCTTTGAATAATCTCTCACGGAGATTTATGGAAGCTTTGCCATTAAGTCTTATGGATGAAGGATAAGACCTAAGTGTGTTTTAAAAGAAAACAGAATAAAATTGGTTGCATTCCAGAACTGCATTTGGTTCTGAGCTTCCACAAAAACCTTAAGTTTACACCAGAAGCACACCAAGTAATAGTGAAAATGTCCCATGGACGACACCTGTTACTGCAGGGGGAACTAACGCAGAAGTCCAAATGCAATTCAGGGCTGAAAGGAATTAGGATTTTACTTATTTTTAATCATATGCATTCATTTACCATATTTTTTGCCTCTCGTTTTTCATTAGCTTGTTAATAATTTGGATTGTCAAGGTTTGTATTTGTTTCAAAAATCATCTCATTTCACCTTTGAATCAGTTAAACACATTCTTCGCTTATCTTAGCTCTGCTTACTACTGAAGACCACAAAGTCCCTTTTCCTGGATAAATACATCCCTAGTTCACATAACATCTGAATGTAGATTACTCAGAGAAGAGCACTGAACATTCACAGAAGCTAACACCTTCTTGTTTCACAGTCAATTATTCATGTTTCCAGTCTATAAGACCATTTTTCTCTCCTTAAATAACCAAGTACTTCTCATTTACATGCCGAAGTTGCGCACTGAGGGAAATAGAAGGAAAGCTAGCCCACACGTTTGATCTAAGCTTTTATACATACAGTGAATAAACTTACAAGACACACTTTGCCTAAAAAAGGAACGTTAAATTAATGAAAACCACCAGTGGCTCCTGTTCTTTATAGTATTTACTCTGGTATTCAACACAATATGTAACTGTTGCTATGGCAACTGCCACATCTCTTGGCACCATAATAATTCTCAGATAAATGGATCTTTGTCAGAGCAAACTCCAAAGCCAGCGTATATGAAACCTGCATTTCTTTGGTGGTGGGAATCTGCAGAGTGAAGTTGGAAAGATAAATTCGGTCCAGGACTGCGGGAAAGCACAAGCCCATCAGTAGGAGCGAGGCTCTGCTGCAGAGCTGAGGGGGAGCGTGGCTGTATATGAAACATCATAACAGCTGCGCACTGCCGTGGGACTCGCAGGGTCACTCAGAAACAGGCCAGCAAAGAGGTACGGGAGTCACCTCCCTGCGGCACTGTCAGACAAAACTCCTACTTCCAGGGTTTGATCTGAAGTCTGCTGGGATCTGATTACTTCAGCAGGTTCTGGAGCAGGCTGAAGGATAAAAATGGAAAGTAGGTGACTGGAATTTCTATGGAAAATAGCTTATTTCAGCGGTTAAGAAGATTTCTTATATAAAAGGAGCTCTTTGTTGTTTCCCCAGCAGCAAGTGGTCTGCACAGAGGATTTTTATAAAAATATAGCCAAAAAGGCAGCTAAATGATACTAGAGAATGACCCATTGATGAGAACAAGCTCTTGCTTTCATTGACATTAATTAAGATGTATTCTGTGAAACCTGCAATGTAGCATTGAAGACTTAAAAAAAATCAAATTGCATCCTTTTACTGGTGACTAAAGGAAGGAAAAGTCATCTACCAAAATAACATCAACACACAGGTATTCAATTCTAAAGTCACTCGTTCCTCAGCTTTTTATGCACGAATTCCAAGTCAAGAGGTGTTTGCAGTGTGATAAACAAAAGTAGAAGTAATAACAAGTTAATCATTTAACAACCAGTAGAACATTACTATGCTAAGCTTTCTGCCAAACTGAACGCAAAACTGAGAAGACAAATTTTCTTTTGTTTGCTCTTTAAAGAAACCACAACTTACGTGCCTAAAGGACACCTTGAAAGGCGAGATATCTCCACAGCTTTTCTGAAAGAAATAGTATTCTATATACTGTTTTGATCAGTATAACTCCTAAGTGTATCGTAGATATTGATGTACCCCTGTGACTTACTCTGTGTTGTGCCTTAAAATTAAATGCAAAACATAGTATTTTATTTATGCCGTGCATTACTTTTTGAAGCAACTGCTATATGCAAAATCTAATAATACGAAACTCTTCTAGGCTGTTTGTCAATATCTCATATGACAGTCCATCTTCGTACTTCTGCACAGTCATTTTCAGCCTATTTGGAACTCAATTCTAAACTGAAAAAATGCTAATATACATTAATGGGGACGATTGCATGCTGTATCAGAGAGGCTGATTCTTGATCTTATTTTCCAAATACATTATTGAACCTCCAGCTGACTAAACTCAACCACTCGCTTCCTTGTGTGAATATTTTTTCTGTAAGAGAATCCTGATTCATAATAAGATTATTGATCCTTTATCATCTGTTCTAAGGCAGAAAGCCATACATGTAGGATTTAAGGCTCTAGCAGTTTTTATCTCATATCAATAAAATTTGCAATCTCTACGCTGCAGGGATAAAGCAGAGAGCAAGACACAAACAAGAAATGCTAACATTGAAATCCAAGGAGCTTAGTTTCATTATTTCTGTTTGATTCTTCAGGAAAGAGAGGCACAGGTGTAAAGCAACTTGCACAAACGTATATATCCAGGCAGTGACTTAGTAGGAAACAGAATTCAGGTCTGCAAAGGTGGCTGGGGAGGTTTCCAGCCAGGCTGCCTCTCCTGTCCCTGCTACAACAAATATAGCAGGGTACTGATGTTGGGAAAAGCAATGGTTTGACAAAGGGGAAAGTAGAAGCAGCATATCTGACTAGCCCCTAGCTGTTACAAAGTGGACTGGACAGAGTAGCAGGACTAGAGCAACTTCATTTCCTTCAACCTGAGCTACTGCTGGAGATGATTTTAAACTTTCTTTGTCTACAACATGCTGTCTCAGGGTGCGCTCCTCCCTCTCATCTCTTCTTTTCTTTCTCCTTTTCCATCTAGCGCCTGAAAAGTGTCCTGAGGGTTTGACAGTTTCTATTTAATCATTTCATCCTTCTGTACGGAAGACTGCTGAGCACCATGCAGTGAAGTTACTACCAGCCTGGAATTTCTGAATATCTGCCTGCCCTCTGATCTGCTTCGGTACCAGACTCTTGATATCTCACTCCCCCCCCACCTCTCACCCTGTGTCTGCGATCCTGTAACAAATAAATGTCCTAAATAACTCCCTTTGCTGCGGGAAGGGTGGGGTGGGGGGGAGGCTGCATTTGGCCAACACACACAAAAAGGCAGAAAAAGATGGTTTCCCAAGGTTTGCCTTTATCTCCCTGTGTACTAAAGGTATAGTCATTAAAACCAGCATCAGATTACAGAGTGAGAGAAGGACTAGCACACAACCTTTTCATTTAGCCTTGGAGGACACAGTTCAATTCCCAGCTTGCTGCATTTTGCAACTCACAATCTGTTATGAGACTTCACAAAAGATTGGCTATACTTCCTTTCTTCCACAAAACCAGACTCTTTAAATAAATCCACTGATGTCTGGTCAAATGCTCGGATGTGATGAAATTTCCAACTTTTGGTTGTCATACTCTTTCCATAAAACAAAGCAGAGACCAGACATTGAATCAGACACACATTAAAAAAATAACTATTGCCATTCATTGGCTCGGTCAGTTTGTTCCCAACCAAGGTTTGCAAGTGATTTATTTTTCCATTATGGATCTGAACCTTACCAACTCTATAAATTATTCAGAATGGACCCAAAGTTCATTTTGGGAATCCTGGGTGAATCAAAACTTTTCCATGACTTTTACTATCCCCAAGCACTCAAGTCCTGACTGTGTGAAAGGGTATTCAGCAAACACTGGGTAAAGCAGAGCACAAGCACAGACGCACATGCCTCACCAGCACTACCCCACGGTGAATGCAAGTGAACTTCATTTCTTTCATTGATCGCCCCGATTGCCTGAGGCTACGAGTGTGTACATACACATAACTATCAAAGAGATGACACACTGTAATGTTATATCTTCCACAGGCCCATGGCAACTCTTCCGTGTGCTCATATTCCACGGGCCTCTCAAAAACGACAGTAGCTTTTTTTATGAACACTCCTCTCTGTCAAGGAGACAGAAACCAATATATCTAGTCTAGACCATAGGAGGAAAGGGGCACTAACAGCAGGTTGTAGAGAGCAATCTAACTCATCTGATGTACAGATATTTTTCTCTCAGTAGCATGTACGCATATCTGTAGGTACAGACGTTCATAGGTTTAAGGGGATTTTGCAGAAACATCCAGACATTTGCAAATGCAGCAGTGCTATATCTGCCCTTCTGTCACTAGACACCACAAAAGACTTTCTGATCAGAGAGCAAGAGCCATGTTGGCTGATGATGCTGAGGAACCCTCTTATCTTCTCAGATAGTAGCCATGGCCACCTTTTGATAGAAAGCTGCAGGCTCTGCAGATCTAATATGCTTCTGGCAGAAGAGTAAGACTCAGAAAGCAGGTGGTATTCTAATAGCCACTGACTATACTATGGCTATGAAGTTAGTTTAAGCTATTGATGGACGACCGATCAGTAAGGCCAGCTGGAATCTTTCCACATCTTCAGCAGGAAAGAACCACACCTCCCCACCACTAGAATAGCAAAAGCTTTTCTGCACACTCCAGATTACACCTCTACATATTTTCAATATTTGTCTAAAGTATGGATGGTAGCAATCACAAAGTTTTAGGAATTATGCTATCTCTTCCTAGGCTCAGATTGTCAGTCATTTCCAAACATGTTGGGAATCTGCAATTAGAAACATTAACAACGGGATTTCACAGATGTAGGTTACATGCTTTCAGAAAAGAAGCGACAGTTGCTGGCTGTGGGGAAATACTTAAGAACTACTTATCCCCTAATTAAACAAGGTAGTGTACTCTAAGTACGGAATGTTAAGCAGTGCTCTAGCATGTGCTCATCTTAACCCTACAGAATTACGCTGAATTACTAAAGCTTCATCTGAGCATTTCTTAGCCAAGACTCCTTGCATAAACAGATGGAGCAGTTCTGCTGCTTCCATGCGGACACATTCAGACTGCAGAAGTACAGGATTAAGTTCAAATTTATCATGAAATCACTTCAGATATCATGCTGTAATCTTTATATTCTTCTCAAGTACAACAAACAAAGCCAAGACTGTCTGTGTTGTTTGAAATAGGCAAACAATAGCTGAAATGTTGGTAAAGAATACTGATTTAACAGCTAAAGAGTGCTGGCTGTGTCCAGAGCGGGACAGCCAGCCCCAAAGATTTTTTATACTCCCTTGAAGAAGGGGATGATCCTCACTACATGGATTTCCCAGGACACATTAATGCATCAAGTGACTCCCAATGGCACTGCAGACACCAAGGATCACCATACTAAAAAGGTAATCCTCTAGTTTTGAGCTCAATATCAAAATCCATGAAGAAGTGATGAATGCAGGTAGAGCTGATGCTGTGATATTGCTTTGAGAAGTCACCTATGAGGGAACACTGTCAAGTGGCAGAATATGCCAGATTTAGACTGGTTTTATCTCTCTGAAGCAACACAAAGTGGTTGAAACAGAATCCAGGAGCGAGGCCAAACTAGGCTTGGCTTCTGAATGCAGTCTCATGACAGATTTCAGCACTAGGCATTAATTGATACTGCTGGGACATTTCAAGGGGGGACTACCCAGAACCCAAACAGGACACAAAGAGAAAAGGTCACTGACAAAGCTATGTCATAGTTAGTGCAAATACACATCTGTTAATTCCTATTTATGAGACAAGATTTCCCCTAGATTGTAACTTCCATATTGACATCAAAGGGCTGCTTCTCTAAGAAAACCAGAATCAAACTGCAAAATGTAATTCTTATAGTCAAATCTTCACACGTAAACCAATTCCCTGAAGTTTTACTCCAGACTACCTGTCAGAGATACCTCAAACTCCTCTGTGGTTTCAGTAACTAAAGTGGAGAATGGGAATCCCCATTTTGAAACTCCTCCTAAGACTTCAAAACCTAGACTGGAAACAAAATCATTTAAATATTCTTGTGAATGCACCAGAAGGAGCATACCTTGGTAGTTTAAGACACAGGACAACCAAGTGCCCAGCCCCTGCAAGCATAGCTTTCCTACTCTGAATTCGGCAGTGCGTGGCCCTAAATTCACAGCTCCACCATGTAAGAGACTCTCTCAAGTATGATGTTGTTAAAATGTAACTTTGTGAAGAAACAGCATATTTAAACAAAATTAAATTCCATTTAAGTGTTATGACCATCTCTCTGCAGTTCCACATTGTGGTACTTTCTCTCCTGCTGGCAATCTATATTCCCATCACATGCTGCTTAAAGTGCAGATCAAAACCTTTCCTCAGCCACAGAGTTTCATATGTTTGTTCAACCTTTCCCCTAAAGCTGATTATTTTTTTTTAAATGGAAGACTTAAGTTATAGTAAGCTATTTTTGGAAATATGAGAATGCCAGCAGGTGAAAATCTAAATACCAAAATAAGACAATAGGTCAGTCATTTTTATCATGGCTTCTTTATACTTCCTTGAAATTCTAGGTCTGCAAAGGTACCAGGCTTAATTGTCTAGTGAGGGTGCCTCTCTCCTAAATGCCACGACACAGAAGTGAAGGCTATCTCAACACTTCCTTTTGTTACTTTCAAGGGTGTGAAGTAAACAATTCAATCAATTTGTGAAGCACTTCTTGGCCATAGTATGTGGTTAGTATTACACTGAAATACAAAAGCTGAAAACAAAGGACATGGCATTCAGTTCCACAGAGTGGAAGGGAAGTCATTAGCACATAGAGACATACCATAAACATGTGTTGCTATTTGTGCACAGATGTTTATAGAGTTTAACACTTAACAATACTAGATAAGCAGACCTATATGAAAATTTCAATTCCACAGCATAGAATAAATTTCCACGTTCTTAGAATTGGAGTGAATGTGAAGGTTCTTGTAAATTCTAAATTACACATGATTTCCCATTTTCTGTTATGGCCAAACTGTGGTTATCCAGCATAACGTACACCAGAAGAACCCACCAATTTTGATACTTGGGCTCTTTCATTTGAATCAATTCTTTATGAATGTTTAGCATTTACACCTGAAGATGTAATACATCTTTCAAAACCTGGAAAATTTTTGTTTGAAGTTAAACTAAATGCTGAAACATTACAGCGATATTTGGATTGAAGACTCTGCTAACAGATTAAAACTGCACATGTAAAAATATCTAGCAGCATCTCCTTGGCACTTTCTTCTAGTCCTTTGTACTTATCTTACCTTTAATGCACCGTGTTTTTCATTTGCTTCAACAATCAAAATTTCTGCCATATCCTCAGCATGCTCAGACCGTGCGTGGACGAACAAGGCTCTGCCAACTTCTGATATATTCTTTAGCGCAACTAAAGACCCGTCGCGTTCCACCTTAAAGTCTGGGTTAGAAACTTCGAAGTTCAATTTACTATTCCCCTTGCAGTCATCAAATTCCACTGGGGGGGGAAAAGAAAATACACAATTATAAGTATCCACTTTGGAACATAGACTTCAAACATCTTTATGTTATTGGCTTGCCTACAGATGTCGCGAAGAAATGTCTCCCAATGTAAGCGGGAAAACTTTTAAAGCAGCTTTATATTTATGTGACTACAATTCATAGACAAATCTTATGAATATGCTCTTTCAGTAGGATAAAGAGATATTGACCATGCTAACTGAGGAGGCAGGAGATAAACAAAACACTTCGGAAATTAAAATTTTGATCACTCAAATCAAATGCACAAAATGGACACCTAGTTCCACCAATTGGGTAGTAGCAGTAGAGACCTTATTATCCTCCTTATTGTAAGCCAGGATCTCAAAAGTCTCTTCTGCTGGCAAAGTGGTTTCAGATATCCAGTAAATCTTTATGCTTGGAATTGGTTGTTTACAAAATATTCAATTTCACAGTCAACTGCAAAAGTGTTGCATAACAGGAAAACCAAACTATGACATTTTTTACAAACTACCAAGATTGTGATATAGTGGATGAGGTGCATTATCAGTATAACGAAGGAACATGAGAACTTTTAACAAACAGTAGCTGTCAATAATCCTGTTTCACTTTACATAGAAGTTTAAAAATATTTAGGAAGGCTGGCATAAAGAGAAAAACATCTCTAAAGTAGCGGAGGTTTGAGACTTTGCCTCAGGTTTCCTCTCTGAGTCCGGAAGGTTCGCTTTGCACAAAATACTGGAAAAAAAATATTAATAATGTAACTGGCAGATATGTGATTAGGAGGTCTGCACCACAAACTTCTAATTGCTAAGTAAACTTTTCAGGTTTTGACATCTCTAAACAATATATTTGCATGTGAAGGGATTTTTGCAGGCAATCTGTTCTGTATTCCCTACCTGCTCCTTGTGTTAGGGCTGCTGTAGACTTTTCACTGATCCGCATGCTCTCGCTATTTTGATTTTACATTTCATTTCTACTGCATCTTTTAAAACTGTATTACACTTTTAGAAATGGATACAGGGATACAGACAATAAAAGATCAAAGACAATAGAGTTTTACTGAAAATAAAGCACTCTGCATAATTGTTTAAATTCACTGTGTAGACTTGTGTTCAGTCATTGTTTTTAAGGGAAAAAAAAAAATATTGCCAGATTCTCACAGTCTGGCCAATATCTAAGATTTTCCTGAAGATGTAGTATCTATAAGTGGTCTCAAAACACAGAATCTCATACTGGATGGCTTAACAACACTCCTGGGAAGTTACACAAAAGTCCTCTTCAGGAAATTTTGCATCTATTTCCAGACTGGCCATCTTGAAGACAGGGCCTGCCAGGGGACCTTGTGGAGATCCTCTCTGGACATTCACTGGGACTGAATCCCAGAGTCGAACCATCACAGCGAAGAACTGTTGCTGGTTACACAATTTGAGTGCAACTTCACTTTAAGATGAATATTGATGAGAAAGGTAAAATTAAAAATAAAGCAAGACCAAAAAAACCCAAATGTCCAAAATTCACAGTAAGTCACAGAATATGAGACGTGTAACACTATTTGCCAAATCAACAGTGGTGGGTTGACCTTGGGCTGCATCCAGATGCCCACCCAGCCCCTCTCTCACTCCCCCACCTCAACAGGATGGGTGGAGAAAATCAGATGGGTCGAGATAAAGACAGGGAGATCACTCACCAATTACCACTGCAAATCTCCTAAAGCTATCAACCCACCAAAAAAAAAACAAAAAAAAAATGAATGTGGGAAGTTGAAATTCTCTATACTAATCACTGCATAGATTGCAGCTTTAATGAATTATGAATAGATTCTCTTTTAACTTATTCATTTCCCCCCATAAAAAACAAAAAAACAAAAAAACCCCAACAGACACCAAACAAAATCACCACCGGAAAAAAAAAAAACAAACAAAATACACCCAATATTAACAGTCTTAGGGAAGTACCTTGTTATTTTGAATAAATATGTGCTTCTCATAGCAAAAACTGGTGGTGATCCGCTGTCTATTAATAGCTTACAACTGGGAAAATTTGGCATCACACTCCAGGAGTAAAAACTAAAAAAAAAAAAGAAAAGCCTAACAAAACCGTGATGAAGTAATCACTTAAAAACAAATGTCATAGTGCAGAGCTACAGCATCACCCAGCCAAACGCTACAGGTCACATTAAAAAGAGGCCAGGCTGTGCTGTGCTTCAAAAAGAGGGGTGAAGCTGGCTTCTCCCACCTGCCTGCTCAGCATTCACAAACCTTGAGATTCCTGCACTGCTGCCATCTGCGTGCTTCACAGAAATTCAAAGACCACATGCAGATTCAGCACACGGAATCAGGAGGAGTACTTAGATCTTTATTCCCTTGGAGTTATGAATTTGACACTTTTAGACCCTTTATATTTTGCTCATCCATTGACCTTGTTTTATGAAACCCTGCAACTTTTTCCAACAAAGGCAGAAGCAGACTTCTTTGAAAGTTGGAAACTGTTTTCTTACCATATCTCATCCAAAAGCACTGATGCTTTCAATTCCCAGTTCTACCACAGAAACAAGAGTATTTGATGAGGTTAATAGCAAAGAGAGGGAAAGAAAATGAAAAAGCTCTGAGAAGTACTGATATGTAGGGGAGAAATTAGAAGTGGGTGGAAGTAGATGAAGTGATCGTAAGGATAGAGAATACTGAAGATTATTGGACCAAGGGCCAACAGAGATGAAGCTGAATCCAATTGTTAAAAGAGCCGAAGAGAAAAGTTGCCATAGATAAAAACCCTAGCCTGAAGTTAGGGGCAAATGTGAACTTTATCAGAATGATGATGACTCCTGGACTAGGATGACCAGGGAACGTCGCATGAGATTGCATTGCATTCCCAGTCATTCTCGTGATGTCCCTCACGGGGAACGTTTGCTCCCTGAAACTGATGTGGCTTCTGGGAAAAAGCCAACGCAGGTACCCAAAATTTACAGTACTTGAGCTTCCTGTACCAGGCTCCATTAGCAGCTACACAGCCTAAGGAGCTGGCCCTGGCACTGACCACACTTTCCTGCCCTGCCAGGCACTCAGGGGACATCCGAGAAGATTCAGCTTCATCAGTTTATGCAGATTTCTCGCCTGTGGCACTACATCTCTCTCAAACATACCTAGACATTGCTGATGCTCTAAAAAAGCATAGCCTATTAAGTATAGGGCAAACAGGATTTTTAGTTCTTTTTCTCTGGTGAAGAAAACTTGCTTTGTGTACAAAGTCTGCATTCAAGTCTATGTAAAAGCTATAAAGAGTGATTAACTAATTACTCCTCATGTCCTCCAAGTACTAACCAGTATAACAAGAAGTTAGACAGGGTTTTGTGGCTATCAGTTGCAGGAAGGTTCAGACAGATATTAAAGAAAGCTTCCAACTAACCATTAAAAGAGGGTGCCGAGGACATACTGAGTAACTGCCATTGCAGGGTTTTAACACAAGGTTTAAAAAAATGTCAGCTTAATCCAAAACCACCCAAAACCAGTCTCAGTACCCGATCCTGCTTCAATCCGAGAGGACAGACTAAGTGACACTTTTAAGTCTTTTCAACACATAAAAGTCCTACATTAAATCACTTTCCCTGTTCTTACAGGTCTATGTTAGGCCCATACATCTCAGCATCATTCAAGAAAAGAAAAACAACAAAAATGCAGTGAACTTAAGACTGTGTCTTACTACGCAGCTTATTCACCTAGCTGTGTCCTGGACACTGAACTCTCTCCCAAGACTGAAGGAAATTTGGGCATGGGACCGAGAACTTCTGAATACAAGATAAATAAGCACATGCAAGAAAACAAAAAGAACTTAGACTGTTCCACTGAAAACTATCTAAATGATCAAAAGTGCCAGGTTTGAAGAAGGAGGTATGGATGTCTCTTTTCAGACGTAAAACATCCTATTACAAAAAGTTCTTCCAAAAGATATTTTCAGATTAGGATTTAAACAATCACCATATACCAAAAAAATTAAAAATAGTTACCAAAATCTATGTCTATTCATGCTTTAAGGAGTCTGCCAAGGTTCATGGAGAGAAGACCAAACCATCTGGCAGTCTGCCTAAAAGGAAAAGGTGGTCTCCAAATATATCTCAGCAACCATGATGACGTATGATCCTTACGATGCATGCTGGTGTTTATGATGTTCAAGCCTTCGTTGCAGAGATGAGATACGAGGAAAGCCAGGAGGTGGATAACTGACATTATTCATACTACCCAGCTGTGTTAAAACAGATTGGACAAATAGCAGCCCAATGAGAGTGGCCACATGCACTAGAACCTCCCATGTCCTCCTGCACGCTCACTTTGTGTTAGAGCTTAAGGGTTTTAACTAGGTTCTAAGCTCTTCAGGGTAAAGACCACTTGTTCCCTCTGTAGCACTTGCAACAAAATGATTCACGTTTGGTGCTCAAGGTGCTACAGAAGTGTGAAAAATTAATAATAGTAACTGTTTAGTTATAGCTCTAAACTAAAATTTGAGGAATGCTACACCAGACATGACTAGTGATTGTGTCTCATTGTAAGAGCTCAATAGGCAATTAAACCAATGATCTAATGTTTATTCACTTGAAGGCAGAGCTCTCCATTTATTGATGCATATATGACTCTTTTGATGTTCCTAGTCATGCTCCAGCTGCCAAATGAACATCTTTATTGTGCTTAATATGCCATATGGTATGAGACAGGCTCCAAAACTCCATGAAAGCAAAATGAAAATACTGCCAAGCATCTCCCAATGAAAAACAACATACATGTCACTCATCACCCTCTGCTCATTTCTCAGCCTCCTATCTATAAGAAAGCTCCATCACATGTAAATTATACAGAATTTTTGCCCACCAAGCAATATTCATTATTAGTAATATCTGCATGCATCCCAAGGATTTAATTGCTGACTTTGAGCTTATTATGATCAAAGGACCTGTTGGAAAAAGGATTCTTGTGCAAGATCCCAAGTCTATTACTGTAAAAACGGGAAACTGAAATTGTGATTGGAAATATTACCGTTCACAGATCTCAGCAAGAAATCTCAAGTTCCTGGGATTCATCATTCAGTGCATCCCATTCTCACTGTTATAATATGCCACATATGTGAGGTTTCTACACAACTGAGATATTTATGATAATGAACCACAGCTGTTTTAAAGAATATAATTTTAAAATATTGAAAGGTTAGCAGTTGGATTTCTTGGAAACTATATAAAAAAAGCTGAAACAGATTTCTTGTATTCAAAAGCATATATTGGACTGATATAGTCCTCTTCCAAAGTAATTCTTCCGAGTTCAATTCTCAGAAGTTTAATTTGTTTTGAACAGAATCCATAATTTTCTCTCTGACAAAATCTCTACAGAGGTATTCTGAATAATTAAATATACATATTTATCTATAAGCACACAAAAAACTTACTCTGTATGTCTCTATGTACAGATATTTTCATGTTAGCTAACGATAGCTAGCAACAAAATGTCTCCTCAGTGAGAAAATTGCACATTGAAAATACACACCATACATACACACAGAGACGTAATTACTCTATCAATGAAGGTTAGGATCCTTTTTGTAAATACAACCTAGCCTCGTTCAAATCAGTGGGAATTACAGCATCAAGCAAATATTGTCCTGTGTATTATTTCTTATCCTTTTTAACAAGTAACTTCAGATGATATTGAAACCACAAATTGGAAGCTGTACCTGTGAGAGGCCTAGAGATGAAAGAAAAGTACGATACAGCTGCACAAAGGCAGCTTAACTTTCCAGCCTAGCAGGGAGCCCTCAGCTCTGCTAAAAAGTCCTCCCTGCTCAACAATATTAGCAAAATACAGAAGTTAGACAGAAACTGGCAAAGCTGAGCATCATTAACTACGAAGAGAGAAAGGTGATGGTTGAAGCAAATGGAAATGCTTCCGAGTGCCGTTGCTTTATATAAAAATTCATAAAATACCGTGACCTAGCAAAGCTCTTGTTAGCAATAAACACTGACGCTGACTGAAAACAGCAGGCCAGTAACTAAGGAGATGGTAACAAGCCACGTGACAGCGTTCGTCACACTGATGAATGCCTGACTCTGGTACAGGGTGTCACACAGCAGCCCAACGCAAACTAATAGAAATGTAAAGCTTTATGAGTCTTCAACAGATGAATTATCCTGTCAGTGTGGAGAGGATGAAATTTACCTGGAACCAACACATCCAGACAACCTAAATCCATCCAAGAACAAAAGAGGAAACTGTTACAACAGCAAATGAGAAAGGCAGCTGAGAAACAAAAGGCATCATGCTTTCCAAGCCAACAGTATTGTCAGTAGAAACAGCTTCTCTCCCTTCCTTTGAGATGCCTTCAAAATCACCTCTGGAACACAGGTTCTGGCAGGGAGCCCACAATGTGTTTATTTCTGCAAGAATACCTGAACAGCAGAAGGAAGAATAGAAAGAGAACAATGCTGCCCCATGGCACTTTTGAGGCAGACTGAAGTCCAGGCAAGACACTGTCAACAGTTAAGTCATACAGGTTGCTCCTTAACATATGAGGTTATCATTATTTCATATCTAAAAGTGCTCTAGAAGTAATGGATTTGGGCCTTAGAAAAGCTACAAGGATGACTGAAATATTTCTTTACATAAAAAATCTTATTGAACATTTAAGAAAATGAACAAACCTGTTTTTATGAAAAACTTTTTTGAATTTTGTCTTTTTACACACTTCAATGCTAAATTCTAGCTCTGCATCAGAATTGCTACAGAATGATTTTTTTTAAAAAATCCAACAAGCAATATCAGCTTATTGTCTTCCACTCCATGTTTATGATTCCCTTGCATCTATATAATTTCTTTATGTGCCCCTGAAGTAAATTATAATGATGACATATTTAGCATCCAGATAGTCAAAACTGGAATGGGTGACTGAAGACCCACATTAGCGATGCTCTGCTCTGTCTCTCTCCTCGCCTTCTGCCACACCTAACACTTGACTGGCATCTTTTCACATCTCCCCAAGCTCTCTGCCTCTCTTCTCCTAGTACATCGCAACACCACTCGGATAGATAAGAGTATGGCATCAGGTACCCGGAGCTAGAGCTGAAAATCCCTGCCCTAACACCGGAAGCATCACAACTTTTACCATCCCAGCTCTGAGGCAAAATATATTAGCCCTGAAGCACCGGGGTTGCTGTTTGGGATTCCAGTGAGTATTTTCACAGAGCACAGAGTGTAAGGGTGGTATCTAAAGGGTGGGCTGAAGGAGGATGGAGCCAGACTCTTTTCAATGGTTCCCAGTGACAGGACGAGGGGCAATGGGCACAAGTTCCAACACAGGAAGTTCCATTCAAATACATGGACAAATTACTTTATGGTGAGGGTGACAGAGCACTGGGACAGGCTGCCCAAGGAGGGTGTGGAGTCCCCTTCTCTGGAGATTTTCAAGACCCACCTGGATGCAGCCCTGAGTAACGTGCTCTGGGCAATCCTGCTTTGGCAGGGGAGCTGAACTAGATCTCTAGAGGTCCCTTCCAACTCTGAAGATTCCGTGATTCCATGACTATGTGAGCAAAATTACTCCCATCAGCACCAAACTCAAGGATTCCTGTCATTTTCAGGACAGATACGTTGCTGCCTCTTCTTGCCTTTTTCCACTATGCTCCCTCTTTCCTTTCTCCTAGAAAGAAACTTCACTCAATGGCACCTTGTGTTCTTCAGCAAATTTTTTCTAACAACAGGGCTCCATCGGCAGCCTCTGGCTGCTTGAAATTACAGGAAAATACAAACACTACAATGAAAACTGAAGGTATCCCCTCCTCCCCCCAGGAGGCTTCACCAGCTCACATTACATGATACCTTCACACACCCTTTTGCTGCCTGTTGGCTCATTTAGGGCAAAAAAATCTAATCAAGTAGAAGGAGTTGTAATGAGTTGTTCTCAGCTGGCAGTTATCTTGACTTATTCATTACAATGTAGACACATTATTGACTGATCTCCCGGGTCAGTGGTTGCATTATAAGGCATGGTAATACTGCAGCTTCGGCTCTAAGCCCTAGAGAAAAGTTATTTCAACTAAAATACGATGTCAGTGAGTGTGTCTGAAAATAAAAATCAAAACTTTAGCTGTTATATCACAGTGACTGATCTTCTGAGCACAACACACAGTTCAGTTGAAATGAAGCTGTTGTCTCTTTGTAAATGCAGAGGGCTCAAACTGATACTACATTTGTGGAGCTACAGTCTCAAAGGAACTATCACATCTGTGGAGGAATATGACATTTCACTATTAAAACTGCATTGATTCTGAACAGTTCAAATGACCCCAAACCCAGAAGCAATATGTAGAAAAGACTCTTTAACTTCATTGGTTTCAATGAAAGGGTTTGCCATTGCAATGCAAATGATCGATATTCCATTTTAGCAGATTTACATAATATTTTGCTAAGAGCCCCAGGAGAACATTAGATGAAATCAACTTTCGATTCTTAAAAAATCTTCACTGGCTGAGCCCAAGACAAGCAGCCAGAATCAAAGACATTCAAATGTATTCAATATGTTGTGGCTCTGCAAATTGCCCTGAGAAGTTTGTCGATATGAAATTAATTGTATCCTATAGTGGAGGAAGATGGGACAGAAGTCTGAGTTTGTGCAAGAATTCCAGTAGGATATAATGGATAATTTCTTTTGAATGCTGGCTGAGGCAGTATATTACTGACCATGAATTTTCTTGGCTTCTGCGCAAGCACACATCTGATCTTTGAGCAGTCACCCTAAGTGCTACCCAAACCAAATTTCTTGATATATGTAATTTATTGAAAACTAATCAGTTGAGGTTGTATTCAGCAGAAGAAACAGTGTCCCAGGAGATTTAACTATGTAAATAAATTGCTGCCAGCAGATGTCAAAAAGTAACAACAAGCAATCACTCACAGGAAATAACTACAGTGCAACCTGCACAGAAAGTACCTTATTTACGCCAGCACGTTTTTAAAATGTCTCCAAAGCCACAAATTTATTTAGTAAGGGCTTTCAGTTAACTAGACAATTAGCCGCAGGTCATAGGGATTTTTTTCCCTCAAGTTCACAATTAAAACTGTTTGTCTTCAAGGTCGGTTTGTTATAATTACAGTGATCTGTCATTTCTTAATGTGATCTGTCATAACTTCTTGTTTCCTTTTTCCTCTCCGCCCCCCCACTTTTTTATAATGGCACAAGCTTCTGTCGATGCTCAGCTAAGACCAGTTTTCTACAAATCTTAATTTAATTGAAATTATGATACACTATTAGATGAACAGAAAATTCACTAAATTATACACACATTTATGTTTGCCTGAAGTTTGGGCCATCAGTAAGAAAGCTTAATAAGTGACAGAAATTAAATATCAGCCCTCACTGGAGGAATGGATGCTTTGTTCGGTCCTTTAGTGGGAAGTACAAATAACTCAGTGATATAAAGGTGGAAGAAGAAATTACTATTCTAAAAAAATATCTTTTGTCCTTTACCAAATCCATGGCAGCCACTTGCACCCTTGTACACTTGATTTTTTTCAGAGGTGGGAGAAAAAATATTGCTTGATGTATCTCTCTTGCTCTATCAGTACACTGAGACAAGAAGTCAAAGTGCAGGAGCTTTTCATTAAATGAGCTATCGATACAGAGTGCTTTTTACACATTACCCACGGATACTGTGCAGAGGCAATATTGCTTCCATCTTCTCAATCTTGAGTCTTGGTTTTAACTTCTGTGTGAAATTACAACTAATCTGTAACTCACAGTGAGTTACATAGACTGCTTCCTAACCCCAACACTCTGATAAGAAGCAAAACTATTGGTCAGTACATGCTAGGAAATGATTTAAAAAAACCCCAAATACATGGACATCTACATACAGCTGCCCTTCTGGAATAATAACCATTCCAAAAGTCTGTATTGATGTACAATAATGTTTTCTTAAAAGGCATTCCCAAGAATAAAGCTTTCAGCTTGTGCCATGTGCAACTAATTTCCAAACAGCACTCAGTGGTAGGAGTTTGTTTCAGAAATAGAGAATGACGCACCATTTACAATACATAAAAGGAAATGAGAGTGAGTAATAAATCCACTGTGTAATATTTTCCTTTCAAAATGGATACTGTAGGATGCTGGCCTATTTTCCCAGCTGCCGAATGAGTAATGCCATGCCTGAAAATCTGCTCAAACCATGTATTCCATGGATTGTTCAACTTTCCCAGTGAAAAACTGAAACAAAGTTCCCCGTTTCCAGAGGAAGTCTTTTGCCTTCTCATCTTCTCCATCAATGAACCTGACAGAGAAATAACAATTTGTCTTAGTGCTTTTTACCAAGTTCTCTCAAGTGAGTTCCCTTAAACTTTTTTTTTAAGAGTCACCAGCAGAAAGCTGATTTTTTACAGACATACCTGATAAATGCACAAATTACAGACCTACAGTCCTTTTCAGCCCTCACTCCAAAAACTGTATTATTAAAATATAGCCCTTGGACACAGTTTATGAATGGCTTCCTAGAATGTCTTCAAAAATCTAAATTGCATTTAAATTTGCAAAATAAGTTGGTGGTTAAGCTGTTGTTTTACTCAAGTATCAACCCAATTCCAACACACATTTCATTTTATAAGCCATAGAAAATCAACCGCTTAATTGAAGCCTGCTAAAGTACAAAAGTCCTAAAATTAACGAGGAAAGCCACCTCTCAAAACTCTGCTGGATTTTAAACTTGCTCAACTTATTGTCATCTCTTTCAGACAATATCAGCACTTGACTAACAGTTACAGAACCAAACAACCTTGGTTTGAATTTTGACTCTCACTAAGATCAGACAAGTAGCACTGCTGAGAACAATGTAATTAAAATTGCACCATGTAATCTTGGTCTGCACAGTCATTCCCAGAACAGTTTCTATTCACATCAAACACAGGCTTTTATACTTTAAAGAAAGACAGGCTTTGGGCATCTTTCACAAAAGAACTGACCTGAGGGAAAGTATATTGTCTGTCAGGATCGTTTATAAGCAACCTGAAATTTGTTTACATAGATAAACCAAGGAAAGAACATCAGGCTACTGAAGTTTCTGCCTCCCTTTAATAAATAAGAAAAAACAACAACAGAAAAAAACCCCAAACCCACAGGTAAAAGCCGTAACAGGTAACATGTACAGCCCAATAGCTATTATTTGACGAGCCAGGTAACACTGCTATTCGCGTTTACTGCTATAACAGTCCGCATTGCTACACGTGCTCACATTTAAACAAGTAGCACTGCATATGAAACAAATGACAGCGAAAAGTTGTGTCAATTACCTAACACAATCTATGTTTCCAATATACACTATGGTTGGTAGCGCCATTTGGTGGATCAAGGTGGTGTTTGATTCCAAGCCTTTTTGTCAGCTTCAGGAGTATGGATCAGGCCAATAACTGACCGCTTCTTTAAAAAGCTGTGACCAATGAATAGAATTTTGCCTTATATTAAACTCCATAGTGAAGGAAATGGCACAATGGAAAGCTATCCGAACCAGCATCCTAGAGATGAACACCCACAACAGGGCTGTTTGTGGAAAAAAGCATTACACAAACAATTAAAACACAACATCTCTAGTGTGGAGGATTAAGGACATCAGAATACCCCTAGTGAATAATACTTCTTTAAGATGTAATTGTATATAGACATTTGTATATATGAATATATATAAGTGTGTATACACATTTTTTTTAAGAGTTTTAAATTATTTCTTATTAGTGTAATTTATTTTCCTGTGGTGATCACACTGGAGACAGATCAAACAAGATGCTGGCCTGCTACTCAGTAATCACAATACTGACTTGGTAATCAATATATAACTAAAATGTTATTACTAAGTACCCTCTTAGATTTAGCAATAACTAAGTTATTGAATCTATGTGAATTCCATGTACCATCATAGTTGCCAACACAAAAACATTTGCCAGTTGTTCAGTGGCAGATCTACATCCACTCATTTCATTATTTTTTTTAAACCTAACAAATACGTTTATTTTCCCAAGTCAAATAAATGAAAAAAGCATGATTTCTCATTTTCCCTTCTCTTTCTTTAGACTTGGTATAGGTACCATTAATTGCAAATGCTCTGACAATTGCACTGAGGATTGGTTATAGAGATTTCCTGCGCTATCACCCGACTTTGCAATATTAGAAGGCAGAAACCTTAGCGCATCTGTTTGAATAACTGTCTCTTCTTTCACATTAGAATAACCATAATGATTGCAATGCTTATGAAGTTTAAAGAGATAAGATAATAATCAGTCAATCTTTACTTTGCTTCTGGTTATAAACCCACTAAATCTGTGCATTTTTCCACCTCATGCTCCCTTCCAAAGCCCTGTCTCGCAACAAATAAAGCACCATCCTTCTGTATGCTGATAAACCTCATTTGTGTGGCACTTTGCTAATGGCTATGATCATGACAAATGGAGAATTCATTTGGTAAATGTGATTTGCCAAAAGTTCCCAAGTGGTACAAAGTTAGGTATTTATACACATGGCTGCTTAGCAACTTTGTAGTAGTAGTTCTATCCAGGAACTGCGGTGTACATAAAGAATTGTGCTCTATCAGAGGGTGCATATGAGACATTTATAGATTTAGGAACAGAAAGGTTATCAGAATTCATCACCTAGCAACAGATATATCATCAGCTCTCCTGCCTAGCAAGCATCTAGCAAGAAATATATTATAATCTCCGCAGACTAGTGAGTTAACTTGGTAGTCTGAAGTTTAAATGAACTCTGCAGCTAATTAAACTTAGCTCAGTGCTTCTGTAGGCTGCATGTTTGCATTTTAGCACATGCTTTATTCTGGAATAAACAGTTGCCATTCACTCATCAACAGATGGGTCACATTCAAAAACTGACAGATTCCAAGGAAATGAGGATGCAGAAATGCCATACACATTCTTATGGTTCCCGAGAAAAGGAGAATGGCTATGTAATGCGTGTACATACAAGGCATAGAAGCAACACTGAGAACACACCGAGCACCCTGCGGACTCTAAGAACACGATCAAACTGTGGTGTCAACACAGTTTCTACAATGCAACCTTGGTGATGATTCCAGTACAAAAGATTGGGCTTACAACTCTTCTCTTAAACATTTCAAAGTGATGGATGTAATTATTCACTAGAATCACTTAACAATAGGCTAGAACTTGCATCAATGAATATTAACTAAAAATAAAATTAGTTTTAAAGTACCAAAGGCTTTGTGTATTCAGCCTGCTAGCCAACTTTCATTCCCTCCCGCCCCTTCTCTCTCCCCTCGCTGTTTTGCATAAATACTCTATTATTATAAACTCCTGCTGTCTTGAAACTGATGAGACATATTATTGTATAGGCAATGCCTACTATTGTACTTCGATGTACAGTGATATCGACACAGTGTTGCCATTATACTTTAAAGTTGTTCATCTCATATTGGTTTAGGAATGCAAATTCTTGATCATCACCTCCAAGCCCTTTGTTTTGAAAACCTCTTTATTAACATTTCCTTGCAAAGCTGAAGGCTAAACAAAACCAGATTTCATTACAAACCTGAGACATGTCCATTAATGTTTTGTAGTTCTGCCAGAGACCAGTCTAGAATTAATACACTCTTCGCCATGGAAGCTTTCACAGAGACTAAATTACAGACAGAGAGCTGGATCCTGAACTGGCATAAACAACACCGTCCTACTAACCATTTCCTACACACAGAACAGGCACTCAGACGTATCCCAATCCCAGTATACGAGAACATTTCCTTGCAGGAGGAATCAGAGCGCAGCAGCCCTGGTTTAGTAAAATTTGCTTAACTGGCCAATCACAACAAGCAATCAAGAAATAAAATGTAGACTCTTTACATTCACCCACATCTTTGCCTGTCTCCGCAGACCAGACCTTTTGTATTTTTTGTACTCAGTCTCTAGGCTTCTCCGCACGGCTCCCTCTCGAGAGCGCGTGACTGAACAAGCACCAAGGATGAACACGCTCAGTTCTTCAAGGAAGTGTTTCTCTTACAGCGATTTACAGTTTATATGCCCACTTTCCCTCAGCTCTTCTGCCGACACTATCTTTCCATAGGAGGCCCCTATACAGTAACTGACAATAAATGATAATGCTCAATTTAATTACCTTTCCAGAGTTGCTTCCCTATTCTACATTCCTCCTCCAGCTTTCCCAAACACCAGGGGAATAAACATTATTTTACTTTCTGGTCCACTTGCTGGTCCGTAAAGAGACTCTACATTTTTCCCTCTTTCTTTTTTAAAGCACCTAGAATATCTCCCTTTATAGTTATGGAAAACAGACCAACTTTTATCCCAACAACATATTGGGAGTTCCAGGTTCTGTAACTACAAGGTGCTTCTCTAAGGTGACACAGGCAGTCGGTTCCAGAGCCAGTGCAAGATCTCTGATGGCTCTTTGGACTGCAGGGACCTGCCATAGATCCGTAGGGCGCTATTCATACGTAACGGGTCTGAAAGCAGCACAGTACCTGAAGCTGCACGCACCCCAGAACAGCAGGCATTTTGACACAAGCATCAACGCTTCCACGGGAAAAAAAATCCAGAACTGCAAGGAGAGAAGATCGGCACTTCTAAAATAGGCTCAGAAAGTTAACTACCACCTGAAAGCACCATTTGACAATAGGCAGTGTTACACAGACTGTCACTCTCAGAAGCAGCAAAGCTTTTCGTAGGCAGAGGCATGTTAAATTTATTTCATTGTCTCCTTGTACAGAAGCCATCAGTTTTTTATTTGCACTGAAATGGATTTTGGCTACTAGCATTGAAAATTCATTTGTTCAAAATGCATACTATGACCTGCAGAAATCAGGCACAGACACAAAATACCTGAGAAAGTTCATTTCAAGGGCAAGCACATATATAAAGTATTGAAAATGTTAGACAGGGATGCTCAAATTGGTATTTAAGATTAAATAAGGATATTTAAATTTCAGTGGTACCAACATGAGCATCCAAGTGTTGAATATGAACAATAACTAGACACTAATATTTGGAAACCCAACATTGTGCATTTAATTGTTATGAGGAAAGGAATAAAATACACCAAAGAAGCTTCAAATACCATAGCTCTATTCCCATTCCCAGCTAGGCATTATTTGTACAGCATGGACCAGCCTCTTAACAGGCCTGAAATAACATCAGTAGGAAAAAAAAATCAAAACTGGTGATTAGATTCTATGATGTTATACAGCGTTACGGTTAAGAGAAAAATGGAAAAGGAATTAACATGCTCAAAAGGAAAATGTTACTGTTTGAGTGAATTCTTTAATTCCTCAGACCATAGGATGCACAGAGATTTCATTAATAGGGAGAGTGTTAGACAACAGAAATGCTGCATCCAAAATGGGTGCTCTTATTGCTGAGCTCCTGACGAAAGAGCACACTAGCACAATGCTTTTGGTAAAAGCAACTCTTCTTTTTTGTTGTTTAGTTGGTGGGGTTTTGGTTTTTTGGGTTTTCTTTATTTTTTTTTTTAAATTCTGCCTCCAACAGTTATTCCAAACACAATTTTTCACTCTATGTCAAACAAAATAATCTCTTAATATGAAGATTTTTATTTTCAATTTAAGCAAGGGGGAGGAAAAACAAAGGCCTACCGAAAAACCCGTCAGATTTTCAAATTCAAAAGAATTTCTGTGCCAAAAAGCGAGTATTCTCAGAGGTCCCTAAGTTGCGTTATGAGGCACTACCCCAATAGGCTAATGTGTGATACTAAAGAGAGACATCAAAACCAGAATGTCAGTATTTTTAAATAGACATTGAGATTAACTATATTTATAGTGTAAACAAAAACTTCAGTGCCCCATCAAAAAACAACACCTTTCAACCAGTAAAACTATTTAGTGTTCTTTAAGTATTGTATGAGGCAAGCCAGACAAAAAAAAATATTTCTATTACTTTTTTACACAGACCCAATACACATTCTATGTGGAAACAAATACTGGTGCTGTGTAAATTGATTTCTTGCTTATTAATATCAGATCACATTCCCAAAGGCACACTAAGGAATTAGGGATTTCTCTTTTCAAACATTACCTCCTCCATAAATCTTAAAAGTTTGTACATAATTAATTAAATACTGATGCAGGATATAACTCATCTTTATATATATATATATCAGCTAACATTTCTCATTAAGGCTAGAGATTTTGCAATTGCAGCTGCTGCGTGGCAAAGAAGGTCTCTTTATATGCAACCCTCATGAGTTACAGATTCTTATTGTTTTGTTTGTGGTTTGTTTGGGTTTTTTTTCCCCTGGCAGATATGTACATTTCTGCTATTCCTTTAAGACTGCATTTACCTGAAAAGCAGAAGTTCAAATGCAGCATTTTAGAAGGCCCAAAAAAAGACACTTCTTAGCAAACATCAGAGCAGAGCAAATAATTCAGAATAATCATTTATTTATTGGATTTGCCATTTATTTTTCTATTCACCACAGAGTGCTAAATTCTTATATGTAAATTATTCATGAATTTCTGCCAATGCTTCTTCCATTTAAATTACTATGAAAATGTAGTTGCAATTATTCAGATTTCAACATTGGCTCTGTCAGTTTTTTAGAGCACTGGTTCTGTTCCATGATTGGTTGCAACTTGCCAATTTGGAATACGTTTCAAGCATTACACTTGAGTACACAGTTCAAAATTTACTTTGTCAGGTCTATACTTGCAATTTGTGCTCTGAATATAATGTTTTCTGACATTTCCATACTGACAAATGCTCTAGTGTAGGCACAGCTATATCTTGCTCCAATGGACTTTTCAGTGGCATTATTTCAGTTATTTTCCGTGCCAAAGCCATTACCAAAATATATAAGACAGACAGAGGAGTTCTTTGACATTAACTGCCTCTGTGTTTTCTACTCTTTATAAAGGTGCTGCCTGTGCCCGAGTCACCAGGGCTGATGCTAACAATGCCAGCTGGCTGCTGCTCAGACTGTCCTTAAACCGTATACCCAGCCCTCACGGGGGGTAAGGCAGCAAGTCACATCCCAAGAGTCCAAAAGAGAGGTAAGGGGATGGCAAGTAACAGTCCTAACCGGCAGGTTCAGACCTCGGCTCATCAGCTGATTCCCTCCACCCAGGAGGGAGTACTCTGCCATATGGAGCTGTTAATCACTTTGTATAAAGCTTCCTACCATTCCATCAGGCGACCCCTGGCCAGGCATCCCTATTCTTCTCCACCACCTGGAGCTCATGCACAGCGGGAAGCCCTCACTACTGCCCCTACAAATCTTCTCTGCCCAAAAAGGATGTGGCAAAACTTAAGGACAGAGAGTCAGCTCCCCACCAGATCAGAGTTTCCCTAGGGTAAGGTGAGTCCTAGGACTTCTTGTTCTTCAGCTCCCTCATATTGTGGTTCCGAGTTTTCTCCCTAGTATTTCACTTCACGTGCTTCAAACTGAAGCAGAAGGGTGAATGTAAAATGTTTTTCACCTCAATATTAGCATTACCGAAGATCATCACATTTTCATCTCAAAAATCTCTAAAGCTGCCTGTGAATCTACCTTTGTGCCTTCGTTATCGAAACACTGTTTTCTACCCAGAGTGTCTCTTGCACATGTGGACAGTGGAATGACCTGCCTACCCCGCGGATAAACACAGACCAGGAGGAGGGACAGGCAGAAAAAACACAGGGCGACAGAAAATATTTCAAGTTGCAAAATGGCAATTCACCATTCTTTCAAACTTTCAACAGTTTACTTTTTTCCCACCACTTTTTCAGGAGATGTGTCTTGGAAGAGAAAGATTAAAACTGAATCTCCCAGTGTTAGCACTAATGCATTTTACATTAGAGAGCCTGATCTTGCTTCACAAGGTTGAACAATGTTTGCAAGCCAGTAAAGCCACACCGCTTACTGTAATACATTCCTCTTTCCTCAAAACAGTAAGCACCAGCAGTGATGGAGAAGGCACCCAATTGAAAAGATCCAAATAAGAAAGTATCGTCATGTGAAATAAGGGCAGATTATGTGCTATATTCAGGCTGCTTATTTCAAGAGTGAAGTTTACATTAAAAAAAAAGCACCATTACAATAGTACAAGACAAAAAACAGTCAAAGAAATAGTAATATAATCTAAAATTAAATCTAATGTAATCTAAAAAGTCAACCTAAAATTACATTAGTAATTGTAACTGGGATTTATAAACAAAGCATTTTATAAGAGGATGTATTTTGTGTAAGTTTTTCTTTGAAGTCCCTGGGCAGCACATCAAAGAAGGGAATATTGCGTGCTTATTCTCTAGGGATGGTTCTTAAAAAAAAAAAAAGATCACCCTGCCACAGAACAGGGACCCATAAAAACTGTATTGGGGACACATTTTGACACTCCTCTCAGCAGAATAAATGCATGTAGGCAGGTTCTGTCTATTGCCTTCACTGAAGATTTGATCAAATTGCAGCTGTCTGATAATTACCTTTTGGTACAAAGAACAGCGTGTGTGCTACCGAGCTGGGGAATTAGTCATCTCCCTTCAAAAACATACACAGGAACATGGTATGTCACCCAGAGAATTACCCAGGCAGACATCCTACTGGGACCATTTGGAGTAGGTGGAGATTCTCAAATTACTGCATCCTGATTTTTAGCAGAAAGCAGGCTTCAGCCATAACGTAATGAAGGCAAAACGGAGGAAAAAACGTGCATTTCATGCAACTTCTTTCAGCAGCACCAGGCTTTTATTTTTTATTTTCAAACAAGTATTTCAACGACTCTTGAAGGCTCAACCTAAATGCTTTTGCAGCCCAGCTACTAGATAGGAGGGGCAGAAGTAAGTCAGTTAAATTAAAAAAAAAAATTAGAATTAATCTAGATGTCGCACTGCAAAATTTTCTACAAGCCAGTGATGCTGCAGAAAATTGATTTTCCCACAGGTTCTGAAGCTTCGCGCTGCCTTTTGAAGTAGAGAAGCTAGATATATTTTGCTACGTCTACTTCTCTGAACTGGAGCCCATAACGGTTTTATATTTTGCTGAACACTTTCCAGCTGATTAATGTTATGTTTACCAAACTATAAATATAGGATGATGCCTCCTTGAAGTAAACTTAACTTTTCTCTTCTTTTTTTTGTGAATTGGTTTTGCTGTGTGTTTTTAAACAAATGGCATAAACATAAAACTAAAAATAGATCCCCACATTACATCTTATATATAGATTTTTTTTTTAATAACGAGCAGTATCGAAGTAGGTGTAGCCATCCTATGTACAAACATGACCTGGATTTAGCCATACGATATGTGCTGAAGTTTAATTGAACATTAAGGAGTTATTCAATAAACCAGAAAATTATTGTGTCTTTTAATCAAGTGACATTATAAGAGGTTTTGTAAGTAGAGTCCAAAGTTCAGCTTCTTCATGTCCTTTCTAGGAAATCTCTTCTTTGCTGTCATAAACACAGCCTGCCATTTTTGTTTACTTCAGAGGAGAGATTCTGGACATATTGTTCTTTGTCTGACTTTATCACTTCACTTGAATATTTCTGCTTTTACTTCCTCACATAAAGAGGAAATCAGTTCTTGCCTGCTCCAAGTTCTTTGTACTTACTGATTAATAGACTTGAGCTCAGACGCCTAATGTCAAAGAGGTTTTGGCATTGGTCTTAGAAGGTTTTGATTCATCTGTAATTAGAAAATATTCTGTTGAATTCATATATAACTGTACCAACATGCCAGGCTTCACAGCACTGGTTTTCCTTCTCATCTTTCTCGGTTTTCCCCGATTATATATTGGTGGTGCCCAGAGGTGCTGGAGAAAATGGAGAGCTTTTCAGTGCCAGGTGCGGGACACACATACAGTAGATGACATTTCCTCCTTGGCCACAATGTCATAGAGATCCTTCAAGTGTTTTATGAAGGACTGGAAATGCCATTCTCCAAACTCAGGCTACATCACCCCGCTGTAAGGACGTGTCTTTGCTAATGATTTTACCGAATCAGACCGAGGCTTCTTTCCAAAACTCATTACATAACGACTGATTTCTGCTATCTCCTTCTGACATTTTTTACACAGCTCGGTACTTTTCCCCTGTGCTAAGCATTCCGTATTTGTGTAGTGTACAGATTATAAACAATGCTAAAATTAATTTGTATCTCATGCATTCAGCTTCACCCCGACTTAATCATTCTGCTGTGTGTTTACTTAGATAAATGCCTGACAATGTTATTGACACTTCAAAGAAAATAAGCCATTTTCTTTATGCACGTACAACAGCACTGCTCACATTCACCAAAAAACAAAAAAGCAGAGAGGGATAAGATCAAAAATAATCCTGGCTTAATCCAAATTCCATTTCCCCAAATTTGCAAGCATTGTAGTGCAAATATTTCACTAAATTATACTATCCTGTCCTCCAAACAGCAAGGAGCCATGAACAACACACTGATTAGTCAGGCCCTGTTCTGAATGGCATTAAAATGATTCGTTTTTACTCACACCTCTCAGCTATCTCTTATTTGGGAGCGCTGTTCATTTCAGTCCTAGAATAGACTTCATTCCAAATACGCTGATGACTCCTGACACTTATTGGAGAAAACAAATTATTTGCATCAGAAATAAAGAATCTAGCAAGGTAATAGAAAATAATACTTTTTTCGCTAAATGAATTTATATACCTGCATCAACAGATTTAGATCTTACATTTGGACTCAAATATAAGGGTAAAGAAAATATTCATGATTCTGTAAAACCAGTAAGGCAATGCTTCCTTACTTGTCTTACCTAAAGCCCTGTAATATAATTGAAAAAACCTAAAATAAAATCCAGGGATTTTATTTTATTTCAATATCAAACCACAAACATTTCACAGAAGCGTGTTATGTTTACTTTGAAAATGTAGAATAAAAGAGTGCTTTGTTTCCCTCTTTTTTGATTGCGCAGCTTCATTTCAATCTCCTCTTCACTCCAATTCATTTCAACAAGCTCTTTGGGGTCCTAGATAGAGCTTTCATAAACATATCTGATACTGATGTTATTCATAATATGGTAAATATGCAAACAAAATGTTTTGTCATTAGAACTATTAAATGTTTTGCTATGATTACAGTAATGTTTCTACTTCAACATTTTTCCACTATTATTTCACACCTTTGAGTTTTTGTCCAGATGTAAAAGATAATAGTTTGTTGCTGTGTTGGGGTTGGGGGTTTTTTGTTTTTACAGAACGTGCAAATTTCTACTGGACAAAGATCTTTTTCAAGATCAGACTCCATGTGTATTACGGCTTCTTAGAGCACTGCAAGGCTATAACAGGGTGAAATATGAAAAATAAGCACTGATGTGTGCAGGAAAAGTGACAAAAATGAATGCTACACAAAAAAGCAGTTTCTTCACCTTTAAATCTGACGTCCATAATAGCACCGGCAACTTTATAAAAGCTAACTTCGTAACACAGCTTAGGCTGACATCTTCGGTAAAGAAAACAGATGGTTATTTTGCTAACGCCGATGTACAGATAAACATTCTTCTGAACATTAACAAATTTATTCACTAAATAGTACAACTACTGAATTCCCTATAAAAGCTGTGTCCATTTAAGTATTTGACACGATACTAAAAGCGTTAGCAATAAAACTGGGGAAACTCTGAGTTTATCATATTTGGTTTTGCAGTTCCACCCATTTGGTTTAATGGGACTTGGTCTCCTGTTTCTAAATTATGTATTAGACTTCCTGCAATGTTTCAGGGAGCATTGCTGGAATTGGTAACAAGTAAGATGTCAGAAACTGTACACAGGTTCACAAGGACATCTGCAAAGATGTTAGATCTTGCAGACTACAGGGAAGCTATCTCATTCCAGGTTTTCAATACCACTCACTAGTTCTGGGACCCAGGTTGTGGCATCAGAGGTGAAATTCTCTCTGGTTAACCCAGTAAATTGCTGAAACTAGGATTCCTCCCTCATTATTCCAGCCTGCTCATTCAAAACAAATGGCTGCTATTGAAGCAATTGCAGTCCCACCTCCAGTAGGCTTATTTTTCCCAATAACTGGTGCTTACAATTACACATAAGTAGTTCCTTCATGCGAAGGAACTCCATTTCATTTGGGGTTTGCTTATAAATGCTCGGTGATTTAAAAATGAAAAATTGATAAACACAGTTGTCAGCAGCCATCCCAACTTGACAATACATTCCACCTACATCGTGCATTTGACTGCAGCAAGGCTTTGCAGAACATCAGGATCTGCATCTATGAAGAATGCTTAAGGACTATGTTAATACGTGCTTTTCAGGTCAGATCCTGCTCACTTTATTTAGCTGAGAAGTCTTTTCAAAAAGACCTTGTCACTATTAAGACAGTATGATTTCTGAACTACGCTTTTATAAAAAAGTTTGCTGGAAATTGTAGGTAAAACTCCAATTGGTGGAGCATAAAGCAAACTTCTAAAATAATATGTAAACCACTTAACCAGTTATGAATATCAGTAATCGCAAGAAGTTTCTGAAACATTTTTTCGTCTTCCTGTCTTTGGATCACTCTGAAATCTCTTCTGCATAAACATTAAGATGTAGCATTTTTAAAGCTAGCTTAAACTAGTTATTCTGTGTTCTGCTACTAAGTATTTATGTGATCTCATATAATTTTGCAGAAAACAATTATTCAATAGACATGATGCCAAATGTAGAGTGCTTCTACAAATACCTGCTTTATAGTAACTACTAACAACGTAGGCTCCACTTGAAACTTTTCCCCACACTTATTTGTGATGTTCCCATGAATCTGTGGTCAGAAAGAGCTGCAGTCACATCTTGCTTCTCTAGTTTCCCCATGACTAACCAGTGACCACTGGCTGAGTGAGTCATGTTATGCACTCCGAGTACCAACTGCAGGAAGTGATATCTATCCTTCCCGGTCTGAACGCTTTTAGAAAATACACATGTGCTCCATAGTTCCTTGGGCACCCTCTTGAAAAACTTGAGCCAACTGATAAGATCTTGTGTAAAGTCCTGATATATTTAAGTAATAGTGAAGCAGTTATGCACGCTGTCCCCTCAGTCACAGGTACAGACGTAGATTTGTGTACCTAATAGATCATCTGTGTATTTACTTGTTATAATTAGTTGTGTACTTTTGAGAACTGCATGCACTCAGGAGTGTGTGAAGGTCTGAAAACCTGGGCCTTCATGTTTTTAACAAGAAGATACTACCTTTTCTCTTCCCTAGTTTAATGGTAGTGTTGCATGCAAGCAACTAGAACCTCAGATAAGGCTGAAAGATATTTTTCTTCCAAGAATGCTACTGTAAGTGTTCATTTGGGGAGTTAAAAGCACACCAGCTAGCTACACTTGCAACAACTCATCAGGTGTAATTGAAAGCAAGGAAACAGAGCCAATCCGCATATTAAGGACCAGGTAAAAAGATTCATACAAATCCACCTAACTGATGATAACTAAAGAAACAAATATCTTGTGTTAATTTCCATCTCATCACAAAAGAAAAAGCGAACATTTGTGGACTTTTATCCCACATTCTGCAAAACAAAAAATCCCAACCTCTGGGCTGTCAATTAGTTATTGTGCTCTTCCATTGTGAGCTTTTCTGTAAGTTAAGCATTAAGAAATTGTGAATGATAGCTTCATGGTTATTTTTTTCTATATACTTGACAGCTGCTTTCAACACAATGTTGTTAACTTGAACTTGCAATTAATAAAGTCTCCTTTCTATAATCGTGAGACACACATTATAATCCATCTTTGTTTAACACCTTTCTTTCTTTGCTAACTGTTCTTCACCAAGAGTTTGGGCTTTATCAGCTAATGTTTGCTTTGTTAAGTGCTCCTGATACCCAGTAAGCTGACTGAAGAATCATGGTTGGTGGCTGTAGAAGATACTCCCTAAAAACAACATGATTTTGGTGTCAGCAGCAAAAGTACGCGTTATTACAGCAGAGTTCAAAACCAGCTTGCCACACACAGAATAGAGCTAAGTATCCCAATAACTGCGCTGGAAAGTGTGAGAGATCTCTTTGCCATGGAACATTCAACAAAACTCTCCTAATGCTCGACAGAGTCAGCAACTCACCCATCCACAGCATCATTCTCCCAGAGGGAGGCAATCCTTGCAAAGGAGATAAAAGGAAAGCTCTCGTCAAAATACCTCCAATGGGACTGAGGCACCGGCACTTCAATACGTACGGAAACGGATCAGCCTGCTCAGCAAGCTCTTCCACTGACCATCCCTCAAGGAATGGGCTCTTCCGCTCCCCCAGCGCTCTGCCACATGAAAGGGGGGCTAATGAAGGCTATCGCAGTAACTGCTATCTGCTGTATTTGCTTTTTATTCTGATGGAAAATTTTGTATAAAGGGGAGGCATGTCTTGGCCAATACCAATAAATGGTAAAGAAGTGAGACTTTTGAGGTATAATTCTTTCCCAGTGAGACACAGGGCACGCAAAGTTTTATACAGCACTGCGTACTATATCCCAAGTTCCTCGCAAACTAAGAGACAAAAAAGTACAATGTCAGAAACAAGACATTATATGTGTTAACAACACATTATACGTGTTACAGCATCATTTCACTGATTCTGCTACTATCGAGGTCACACATATGTGAAATTCCTGACTAACACCAAGGCCACTTTCCCCTTGAAGTATTATCACAACTGAACAACAAATTATTCAATGCAGAGTTTTCAAAAATGTCTAAAAAGACACGATAACTTTCCTTCTGCTCCTCATACACTGTGAAAAATGGTTTAAAGACACAGGAGACCCCTGTGGGAGTCACTTTAGGCAAAACAGAGGGGGAAAGGGAGATGAGAGAAATTTAAGGATTACGAAAACAGAAGCTAAGTCAAAGGAATAAGACCAGAAGCTCATAATGAATCGTAATATCAGGCTTGAGCACTCACAAACCCTCCTCAGTACCAAGAGCCAGCTGTGGGCCCTTAATAGTTTTTGGTACAGTCTCTCAAGGTTTAACTCCCCTAAGCCTCAATGCATATTCAGGCTTCACACTCCTGTTTCTACACTTTCAACTTAAACTGCAAACAGTTCACCAGTGGGAGTGTTACCTTCTCCCTCCGGCTCCGACAGCTCCATCAAGAGACAGACATCTCTGAAAATACACGCACAGCCCTGCACCACATCCACATAGAGAGGAGCTGGCCAGAGATTAAAACAGGAGGGGACCTCTGGTAGTCACAATATCCTACATCATCCCCTGATTTTATTAATTCAGCCACTTTGCAAACATATTGGAAAAAAAAATAAATTAAGAACCTTAATTTACGAAGTGTGTCAGTGGTTTCAAGGGGTTGCCTCTGGCTCTTCTTTGCATGTATTGGGTGAATCACAACCGTGCTGTGGGAACAGAGGGGTTCAGAACTTCCATTTCCCCACTAGCTTCAATTTACACCATTGCAGAAAAGGGGACTTTTTGGCCTTTTATTTTTCTTATAGACTACAAAATAGCAGGATAGTTTTGAAGTAATAGTAGCTATTAGGAGAAAGAATAGGAAGTAAAATAAACTTTTATCCCTTGAGAAATAACCTTAGGGTCAAATCCTCCTGTCATTTGTAAGGCAAATCCTTCTCTTAACATCAAGGACGTGAAGGTTAGGATTTTCAGCTCCTCTCTTCCTCTAGCCTACAAAATGATAGAATTAGGAAAATAAATCCCTCCATCCAACTGTTATAATCTTGGAGGAAGAACAATTCTATCTTTTAAGAATTCATGATGGGAAGGAATGCAAGGCCATGTATTATAAAATAGAGCAAGAAAACAAAGTCAAATATTTGAACAGTTAATTTCATTCTGCCCCAAGCAATTATTCCATAAAATATATTGCTACAGAAGAGCATAAAATGTCAACATTCTTCTACAAAAAGTAGTACAAAATGTCTATAAATAAGCACGTAACTACTAACGGGTCCCTTTATTAGCTTTTTTTTTTTTGATGTAGGTATTTAAATGTAAAGCATACTGACCAGAAGATGCTGCCAAATGAAGGGAGAAGGTAGTGAGGAAGATCATAAGTGTATTGTTTCGTGCATGTTTTAGTAGGGAAAAGCTGATTATTAGTTTAGAAAACTGTAACTTTGGTGACTAGCTCACTTTTGAAAGAGAACTATAAACATATAACAGCCTGTTTCTGTCCCATTTCATCAGCTGGACTCTTCCCGTTGGCTTTGCTATCAGCCTCCACCTTGGATTCACTGACAACAGCACATCCCTTTAGTACAGTAATCAGCATATGCATGCAGGAAGAGATCAAAGTTTTAATCAACTGTAGCATTGCACAATTTAACCGATTTCATTATTCAGTTCCTTGTATATTCACTTCTGCACACAACTACCCAGTTGCACCTGCACATGCAGATCGAAGACTTTTCACCATCCCATGGTTTCATCTGCTACATACACCTACCCAAATGAATTTTTGCTCAGTAGCTTTTTAACTAGCCTTACGCTAATGTACCAACAGATACCTCGTACTTGAAGGAGTCCCCTAAAATTTTGGCAGCTGTACTATTTAACCAAGGTACCTGTGAAATATCCTTGCTAACCTTTCATCGAGGAGCATTCACCAAGGAGCAGCGTTTACTTTACTTTCACTGATGGGGCAATTCTGTTATCCAAAGTCAGTGAGTTCCTTGGCAAAGGTAGCAGGGTACAGGATGACCCACAGGCTGGAAGGGGAATACTGCGGGGCCGTGTTCTTTGGAGCTCCATAGGGGTAACAGGCACCAGGGCAAGAGGACACCTACTAGTGGGACAAGTGGAATGACTATTGCTTTCACCAGACAAACTCCTTCTGACAGCCAGCATGAGACAGTGCTGGCTATCACCACTACTGATTGGTTTGTTGTATTGGATTTCATCAAGAACTTCCATTGCCTTAATGCTTTGTGCAACCAAACAGGATTTTCCCCAGTTGGCATAAACAAAGAAGAAAACAAATTTTATTACAAATTTCACACGGAAGTGGTTATAACATCAGAAGATAAACAAGAGGAACACATTACTGCAATCAAATCAAGAACATACTCGAAGATGGTTGCCTATGGTAATGTAGTATCTTCAGCATCCATAACCTATGTCTAACATAGCTTTTCCATGGATGAGAATCCATCACAACTTCCAGACCTTCCTGCAACCCTGCAGGAAGACCCAGACACAACAGCATCTTGCTGCAACTCCATCCCAGCAAGCTGAAGCAGCATTAATGAGCAACATGGTTAATGCAGCTGTTCAGCAGTTGGCCCTTTTATCACTACCCAGGGAACACTAAAACCACCACAAGTGAGACCAGAGCATGAAGATCTTTACTAGAACACAAACAACCTGCCCTGGTAGGCATTAATCAGACTACACAAATCTAGAGAGCTGATTAAACTAACACTTCCTCTGTAAGGCTCCATGATTAAAGCAGAATGAAAATACATATACAGTCAAAGAGACACAAGAGGATACCGAATACAATGTAGGTGTCAGCACTGTTAAGACTATATTTCATAGCAGCCGTAACAGCCAGCTATTGAGCTGTTAAAAACCACTGGGCAGTTCTGTGATACAAAGAGAAGGCTTTGAAGCCCCCAGAGTATTTCACATAAGGCTTAAAGGAAACTGTAGAGACCTTGTATACGTTATCAGTGAGGCCATATCCAACTGATTTCCTGCCAATACACCAAAGAGCAGCCTTGTTCTGAGGCTGTAGTATATAATATTTTCTGAAAGCAGAGCAATATCTTCTGGTGTTCACCTCTAATAAATGGAGGTTCAGCTAGCACTTGTCCTTTTTTCATCCAGTTGTCCTATCTGAATTTCCCAAGAGAGCTCCCTTATCTAGGAACCGTTAATTTGTTATTCTGAGAATTAATAAGCGGCAAAGCAAATATCAGCTCACAAGGTGATTTCAGCCACTGTCACCTATTTGGTAAATGTTAAAATATATCTCAAATACTGAAAACCTCACAAAACTGTTGGCTTGTATAGCTCCAATTTTGTGTTACTAGCTTTTTGCTGTATCTCCCATAACTATTAACTTAAGCATAACAGGAGAACATTCTGTACAGAGGGACATCATTACCTTGGTATTAGTTAGCACAATGTATTGTTCTGGTTTATTTTGCAGTGGGGAGAAAAAAATAATAAAAAAAATCACATCCTGGGTCTATCGTTCCTTCTGGTCGATCCCATTTTCCTACTTGGTTCTTGTGCTCTAACAAAGACTGGCCAGATAACAGAATAGCCAGAAGGAGGTAAAAACCACAGTAATTTTTAAGCTCCATAAGTACCTTTGGATATAATGCGATGAAATTCTTGCCTCATCAAATTCAGGATTCATGCAGATTTTTCTTGTGCCTCTACATATTGTAATGGATATAAATCTCATCCCATAGACATAGCCTTTGTTCTTTTCTAGCTTTCCCCTGACAAATCTCCTGTTATATCTCTCTGACCTCTTCCAAAAATGTTTGTTCCAAAGCCTCGTTTCCCCACAGTTGGAGCTACTCTCACCCTGCACCACTTTTCCTCTCTCTTGCATTAGGCACTTCCACCCACCCCAAATCTTTTTTAAAAATTTCCTTTTCTCAGCTCCTTTTAAAATTTTCTCTCCTGCTGTTACTAGCCAAATGACAGACTTCTAAAATTAATTCACCGCTGAATATTTTTAAATTACATTAACCTGCAATTTCTATTGTGCTACATTTCCCTTATACTACTTGATTCCAGAATGTGTTCTGGGATACAGACAATGCATTAGGTAAGTGGAACTGGGAACAGCAAATGGCAAATACATAGTTTGTAATTTTGTGTTTGCATTGATATATGTGAGATATAGTTAATGTATATTGCAGTATTGTCTTCAACTAATATAATATTAGCAAAAAGATAAGTACATGAATATAGGGTTTTTTTTTTAGATACGTAAGCCAATGAAATATTCTCACTGTACAAATGTCACTTTTGGTATTTTAGAAAGAAGAGTAAGTTTGCAAAACATGACATCTTTTCCTGATTTTGTTATGATACTGGAAATACACCATTTCACAGGGAGTGGAAATTAAATTAGCCTTAATGTCATGTACAAGTTGTGCCTATTTTAAGTGTTCTTCTCTCACTGCCTTTGATTGCATAATCCTAGCAACAACAAACGTTTTTGTAAAAATGCCTGTTTGGCGCTTTAAACTATTATAGGGCTCATTTTTAATTTGAGAAAAGACAGGTTCATAGACCGAATTATCTGTTTAAAAGTTTCCAAATTGACCTACAATTTACAAAAAGCCCTGACTCTTTTTCTGCTCTTAAATACAATTTCTTCTCAATTCACAAGAAATGAATTATCAGAATTGATGACATCAACATGTAATATAGTAAACTTTCACGTAAGCGTAACCTGACTGAAAATGAGATTGGCAGGTATTGTGTGCAACTGCGCTCTGCAGAGTTTTTATTTGTCAAAACGTGCATGGTAGGAGAAGCTCAAAGAACCAAAGTCAAAATTACCTAAGATTTGCAGTAGATGAAACAAATAGATGGATCTATCTTTCTAGAGAAATACACATTTACAAGAAGATATTAAGTTGTTCGTGTTTATGCTGTTCCCATATACCTGAGTATTTCATCAGAAGTCCTCAGAATTTTGGTGCAAACCTCAAGTATGTTCAAGTGGAAACCACATTTGACCAGGAAGAAACTCGGTCTCACTGGACCTCAGCTAAACTTCCAACACTGAGGATCAAGGTCTTATTTCTAATAAATTCTTGAAACCTATCTGTTTCTGCATGGTATTAAATACAAGAAGCTCCCAATGAGAAGTCTGGAAGATCCTTTAGAACATATAGCTTGAATAAATCAGTGTAAATTTAACTTAATTCTCCTTACTGGCATATGAGGTGGTTTACACAGGATTTCAGAACTGTTCTCAAAAGATTAAATCCTACCTGTTTTCCTAATAAATGGCATGGAATATTAGTTGATCCTATTTATTTCAGATTAACCTAATCAAACTAATACACATGAAAGAAAACCATCACTAGCTGCCTTATTCCCCCTTGGTCATAATTTCAATAGCTGGAGCAGGTTTTCAGCCATAAAGTCAATGGACTCAAAGCAGTTCCAAATGCAAAGAACTATTTAAACGGACATTTTCTAAAATGCTTTTCTTAAAAGCAACACAGTGATCACCTCAAAAAGGCTAGGATTTTATCAGTCCTCTGTTGAGTGCCACATTTAAGGCCAATTAACAGAAAACAATTTATTTCTGAGTATACATTTTTATTTAATATAATTTTGGAAAGGATAAATTATCTTCTGTCCTATACAGACTACATCACACCTGCATGAATTTTAAATTTTTAAAGTAAGTGCAGTGTATGTAGATACATTCTACTATATTCTACTGTTTGCTAAGTATAACTGAAGAGAACGTAGCCTAACTTGCATTTGGATATAAGTGACATATTGCAGCACATCTGAAAAACCTTTAATGATTCTATCATAACTGTGCTTTTACCATGTCCGTCCATTAAGCAGCCCAGAAGCAACAGAAACATGCTACAGATTTTCAAGTTTAACTCTTGCAAATGGAGCTGGAGATGCACTCCAACACATTTATGTAAATAAAGCATCACTAATGCTATGAGTAAGTGGGGAAAAAATGCAAAGAAAATCTATTTTGGTACATGGATTGGAGCTAAAAATCATTTGTGTTTTAAAATAATGTCAGTGAGGTCTGCTGTGCCATTGATTTTTTTTTTTAGCAGAAGCCTCCATTTAATTCAAGGGAGTTCTGCTTGAAAATAAAAGGCTACAGCATGCCTACTATATTTAGGGTCAGCTGGTGTAAACCAGAACACCACTGATGATAATAGACACATCCTGATTTACTTCAGCTGAAAATTGGGCTTTTAAAAGCTGATAGAAATCATTTGTATGTGCCACAGAAGTATGATGTAGAACAGAAACAAATTCTGAGATTGCATTATTCAAATGTCAGCAGGTAAGCCACTGCTGTAGAAGACAATTTGCTTCTAAGCTAAATTAACAACAAATGAAACTTGCCTTTTCAAAAAAACTTTATAGTAAGCTGTCACTGTGGTTGGTTGCTTACGTGTTGATTTTATCTGACGTGGTTTTACAAGTCTGTTTGTGATCAGAATGGCAAAGGAACGCAGGCTCAGTTTCCTACTTCTGAACTTTACTTTCTGCTAATACAGTGATAAAAAAAAATTATGACTCAAGTACCTTTAACAGAATTTAACTGAGGCAGAATAAACTAGGCTTAATTTATATCTCCTTTAGTAAGAAAAATATTTATTATCAGAATACATGCATATTAAATGCTTTGTTGGTGTCAGTGCAGAACAATATGTGCAGTGAAGGAAAAGAATGGAAGTGACAAGCAATGGAGGATGTGACTATACTGCGTGTGTCACACACTGCAGTTAAATCCTGAAATGGATATTTTCCTATCACGTTCAGCTCGTTCTGAAGAGGTTTTGTCCCACACACTTCCGTTTTATGCTTGTATGACCATTTTAACTTCCACAAAAGCATTGATAAAATGAAGTAGTCAGTGAGGAGCAAGAGGATTGCAAGGCATGCCTTATAGTGACAGACTCAAGAAGAGCAATCAGTTTAACTTAAAGAGTTTGCAAAAGAAATGTTTACAGGTTAACCTTATCACAAGCTGTAAGCAGGCAATACAGGGAGTACGATGGACACTCCACTTTGCTTCCGAAGACAAAATAGAGTAAGATACTATGTGCAAAGGTTGAAATTGAATTGCTTCTCAATTCTGCAATACTGGTAGTATTTGATTTATTTTTTTTCTTCTAACTGAAATGCTCAGGGTCAAATAAGAACCAGCTCAGTGAAATCACCTGATCCGCAAACACTGAAGGTAAAGTGAAGTGATCATAGGGGTCCTCTAAGAATATACGATTTTGGAGTTTCCTCTGGAGTAAGGTGTTAATTAGCAAAACCAGAAATATTAGTTGACCCCACAATGTAATGAAAGACAATAATTTCTAACTATAAATTAGAAATACAGATCTCATTAGAACATGAAAGAGGTAAGCAGAATTCAATAGAAAAACCTCTTTCCTCCAACTTAACACTTCTTTAAAACAAAGGCAAAAGTGATATTATCTATATGCATCTTATTTTAAAACACAATTGAGAAGAAAACATGACATTTAAGATTAACCCAAACCTGACATTTCCACTTTAACGTACCTTGATCCCATTTTCCAAAGAGTACGTCAGTGTAACAAGAAAGTGTGCCTTCCCCAGACAAAATGTAAAATAGGAATTAAATGGTACATCAAGAACAGTAACAGTAATGTTGGCCCATTTGATAACGGTTTGGTTCACTTCACCGAAGTCTCAATTATGATAGGCAGATACTTGTTCCCCCAGCTCCCTCAGCCGCTCCTCATAAGACTTGTGCTCCAGATCCCTCACCAGCTCCATTCCCCTTTTCTCAATACACTGCAGAATATCAATGTCTTTCTTCTAGTGACGGGCCCAGAACTGAACACAGCACTCAAGGTGCGGCATCACCAGTGACATAACTCACTTTACATCAGAAGGTACTGCATATTAAAGCTAAAATACAGAGAAAACAGAAATAAAGAAAATTATGTATATATATATATAAAAGAAAATAGTAGGATCAATTTTCTAATTTTCCAGGAAAACCTCACAACTGTACCAGCAGCTTTTAAAGACATTTTTAAAATGCATTGTGTGAATATTACAAGTCGCAGTTTGAAAGAGATAGCAAAGCCTTTCCTAGGCTAAACGGTTTTACAGTACATTATACAACTATTAGAACTGATTGGCACTTAATTAGGAAGTGTTACTGATTGATTATTGATTCACAATTGGGAGATTTCACATCTCTGTTTCTTATTTTAATGTTAAATTTCACCCTTGAGCAAGGTTATCAGCACTACATAATCTCATATCTCAGATATAAAAATAGATTTTAATTAAAAATAACTAGTCAATAAAATGTTATACTAAAATTATTCAACGGCAGCATATCCCTGCTTCTTTTATATTCTCATTCAAATAGATGATTCTGATCTCTATTGAGATAACAGATTTTCTGAGCTTCTGAATCAGAGAGAGATAAAACTTAAAAGGAAAAAAAAAGCAATTAACAAGGTTCATGGTTTTGGTATTTTATTTCATTTTGTTAGTCTATTACTATGACTTTGCTGCATCTAGACTACTTTAACAGGATATTTACCCACATGCATAATTTAAAACATATTGACAAAAGTCCCAGCAATTAGTGAGCGGGGACGTAGACTTTAAATTATCTGGGAAGGGATCAGATCTGCTTCGACTTTTATTTGTGACTTAAGCGTGGTCTTTGCTTTGGTATCACTACATTATTGTTGTGCAAACACTAAGTATTATTATCTGAACTGAGGCCCCAAGAACACAAATGCATACGCAGTTAAGTGAAAATAATACTGTTGTTCTTGAACCCATCCACTAAAACCATGATCCCTTGCCATTCATCTAGCTAAATAAAGGATAGCACAATTTAAGATAATTACCCTCTGCACATTCATGGTGTATATGATGTATAACATGCCTCCTTAGTCACTCTAAAATTACTTTATTTATTGAGAACAACAATTATAGAACCAAAGCAAATTATATCCAAGAAGTGTTCTTTCCACTAGGGTGATGTACAAATGATGTACATTTGGTACATTATTTGCTATAATATTAGAAACTCTCTCATTCCTTCTGTGCTACATACAACACAACCCATTTTCTAGAGCTGAGCAAAAGGACCAGAAGCCACCTGGTTTAGAGATGTCATTGACGAGGAGACATGGGAAAAAACCACAAATGCTAGTACCCTTCCATTAGGAAAAAGCTACAAAATTTTAAACCTACCATCAAATTTGCATCATTAAAAAAAAAAAACAACAACAAAAAAAAACCCAAAACAACCAACAAACTAAAAAAAGCAGGAAAAGGAACATCACACCTTAAAGTAAAAAGGTGATTTAGTCTATCAGGACTCATAATAGCAGATTTATTTGGTACTTTCTTACTGTCTAAGAATCCTGCATGTAAAAACTAAACTATTTTTACTTTATTACTGTATATGTAGCAAGTTTAATTGTAAAATATTCATTTAAATAAATTAAAAACCAAAAAGCACTCTTTTTCATTAGAAAATTCCTCATTATTGGAGCCAGGAAAAATCATAACAAAGCATTTTAACCGAGTTGTCATCCAGCATAAAGTGAACTGGCTCCATTGGTGCAACTGAAAACCTGTCCAGAAAGCAATGAGGGATATGTCTTAGGCTCACTGAAGTATGACGTGCTACTTGCAAAAGTGACATCCAGCAAGTGAAGTGCTACATTTGGACCCGATTCTCTAAGAGGCTATCAAGCATTATTTGCCCAATTTAATAAAACGCTCAAATCCATGTATTATATAAGTACACTAATAATCCTTCCGAAGTCAAAGGATCTATCCATGCATCAAATATTTAACATCAAGTGAGGCACTTGAGCACATATTTAACGTTAAATGCATTGGTCCTCATAGAATCTAAAAAGGACAGCTCATTAGCTTGGTNAGACTTGTGCTCCAGATCCCTCACCAGCTCCATTCCCCTTTTCTCAATACACTGCAGAATATCAATGTCTTTCTTCTAGTGACGGGCCCAGAACTGAACACAGCACTCAAGGTGCGGCATCACCAGTGACATAACTCACTTTACATCAGAAGGTACTGCATATTAAAGCTAAAATACAGAGAAAACAGAAATAAAGAAAATTATGTATATATATATATAAAAGAAAATAGTAGGATCAATTTTCTAATTTTCCAGGAAAACCTCACAACTGTACCAGCAGCTTTTAAAGACATTTTTAAAATGCATTGTGTGAATATTACAAGTCGCAGTTTGAAAGAGATAGCAAAGCCTTTCCTAGGCTAAACGGTTTTACAGTACATTATACAACTATTAGAACTGATTGGCACTTAATTAGGAAGTGTTACTGATTGATTATTGATTCACAATTGGGAGATTTCACATCTCTGTTTCTTATTTTAATGTTAAATTTCACCCTTGAGCAAGGTTATCAGCACTACATAATCTCATATCTCAGATATAAAAATAGATTTTAATTAAAAATAAATAGTCAATAAAATGTTATACTAAAATTATTCAACGGCAGCATATCCCTGCTTCTTTTATATTCTCATTCAAATAGATGATTCTGATCTCTATTGAGATAACAGATTTTCTGAGCTTCTGAATCAGAGAGAGATAAAACTTAAAAGGAAAAAAAAAGCAATTAACAAGGTTCATGGTTTTGGTATTTTATTTCATTTTGTTAGTCTATTACTATGACTTTGCTGCATCTAGACTACTTTAACAGGATATTTACCCACATGCATAATTTAAAACATATTGACAAAAGTCCCAGCAATTAGTGAGCGGGGACGTAGACTTTAAATTATCTGGGAAGGGATCAGATCTGCTTCAACTTTTATTTGTGACTTAAGCGTGGTCTTTGCTTTGGTATCACTACATTATTGTTGTGCAAACACTAAGTATTATTATCTGAACTGAGGCCCCAAGAACACAAATGCATACGCAGTTAAGTGAAAATAATACTGTTGTTCTTGAACCCATCCACTAAAACCATGATCCCTTGCCATTCATCTAGCTAAATAAAGGATAGCACAATTTAAGATAATTACCCTCTGCACATTCATGGTGTATATGATGTATAACATGCCTCCTTAGTCACTCTAAAATTACTTTATTTATTGAGAACAACAATTATAGAACCAAAGCAAATTATATCCAAGAAGTGTTCTTTCCACTAGGGTGATGTACAAATGATGTACATTTGGTACATTATTTGCTATAATATTAGAAACTCTCTCATTCCTTCTGTGCTACATACAACACAACCCATTTTCTAGAGCTGAGCAAAAGGACCAGAAGCCACCTGGTTTAGAGATGTCATTGACGAGGAGACATGGGAAAAAACCACAAATGCTAGTACCCTTCCATTAGGAAAAAGCTACAAAATTTTAAACCTACCATCAAATTTGCATCATTAAAAAAAAAAAACAACAACAAAAAAAAACCCAAAACAACCAACAAACTAAAAAAAGCAGGAAAAGGAACATCGCACCTTAAAGTAAAAAGGTGATTTAGTCTATCAGGACTCATAATAGCAGATTTATTTGGTACTTTCTTACTGTCTAAGAATCCTGCATGTAAAAACTAAACTATTTTTACTTTATTACTGTATATGTAGCAAGTTTAATTGTAAAATATTCATTTAAATAAATTAAAAACCAAAAAGCACTCTTTTTCATTAGAAAATTCCTCATTATTGGAGCCAGGAAAAATCATAACAAAGCATTTTAACCGAGTTGCCATCCAGCATAAAGTGAACTGGCTCCATTGGTGCAACTGAAAACCTGTCCAGAAAGCAATGAGGGATATGTCTTAGGCTCACTGAAGTATGACGTGCTACTTGCAAAAGTGACATCCAGCAAGTGAAGTGCTACATTTGGACCCGATTCTCTAAGAGGCTATCAAGCATTATTTGCCCAATTTAATAAAACGCTCAAATCCATGTATTATATAAGTACACTAATAATCCTTCCGAAGTCAAAGGATCTATCCATGCATCAAATATTTAACATCAAGTGAGGCACTTGAGCACATATTTAACGTTAAATGCATTGGTCCTCATAGAATCTAAAAAGGACAGCTCATTAGCTTGGTTATTTGGGTAAATTAGATGATGGATTAAGCACTCATTCCCAGCTAAGTATCCAGTCTTCCAATTTTATTGTCCTAATCTTTTAGAGACACTAATTTATGAAAACAGAGGTAAATCTCTGCTTAGCTTGGATTGTTGTGCGTACTATCATTGTTAGTTGACTTTCCAAACAGTATTATGTTTCCTCTTACTTAAAAATTAGTATTTCCGGCACGTGATGATTCCGTGTTGGAGATATTACTCAGTTTTACTATTTCAATTACAAGCCCTACTAAGTTTGCAATTTTCTATGGGATTTCGTCATCTATGCAAAATAATAAACAATATTAACTAGGTCATCATCTTGCATTGCTTTAATTAAAATTCTGCATTCTTTAGCATCACTATAGTTGGCTACCAAATTACTTCATGAAAAGCTTCGGCAAAAAAGGGTGGAGTGGATGCTATATCAAATGAATATTTGATAAATCATAATAATAACAACCCTATGTCCAGAGGTAACTAATGAGCTTTCTCTTAATGACACATCCTAAGATCACCTTTTAGAAATTCCTTTTCTCTCTCTCCCGTCTTTCAAAATAAAATCTACATTTTTATAAAAAAAATGCCTTCACTCTTCCTCAAAGTTTTGCATGCCTTTGATCTGTGAAGAGCCCTGAAATAATGATTTGTTTTGTCTAGAAATCTTCCCCAAGGATAAGGTGTAAGTTTATTTTTCTGACTATATTATATTCAATAACACAAATAAAAGTCAAAAATAGATGTAACTTCTGTACATGCCATTTTTGAAAGTTTAACATGCAAGACCCAAAATATGCATTTTAATCCAAGATGAAAGAGCAATTGCTATCAAGAGAAAGACAACAATTTACAAGACAATTACTTGACAATGGCATCTCATATGTTACAGTAAGGGCCTGACTGATCTCAAGTCAAAGGGCATTTCTTCCACTGTTCCAAACAGAATTTCGGCTAGTTTTTTGCTTTCTTTTCTGAAGAACCCTGTTTAGGCACCACTTGTGATGATGAACAATAAACACAAATAAAATACTCCCATAAAACAGCTGCTCAGTGTGTGCGTACAGGGAATAGTCTCCCAAATTCAACCAGCACAGGGACAAAACACACATCCCGACACGGCAAAGGGAGAGATGATAGGAGTTTAGGCAATGGTACAGCAGTGTTACACTCCAGACACAGAAAGACAGCAATTGTGCTTTTCATGGCTCTGAGGCGAAGGCATCTGGAATATTGCACTGCCCTGCTCAAAAAATATTGACAAGTCACTGAAGAGAAATACAAATAATCAAGGGACTAGAAATATAGATCTAAGGTAACAATTGAGTGAGCGAAACATATCAAACTCGGCTAAGAGAAAACAAAAGGTAGGATCTGATAACTCTGTACAAACACATGAAAAGGGCAGCTTTCAGAAAGAGAAAGGAATTATTTAGGGCCTTTCACAGAAGAATCAGCATCAGTAATGGGAAAAAAGGGGAGGTGGCACCCTCATGTCATTCATTTCAAAAGCAAATCTACTCCTCTTTGATTAGCAGAAGTTTGTACACAGGGAACGCAGGGGAAAACTCAGTGGTAGCCAACAAATAACTGACTCTGAACCCACTAGGCCATGCACAGAGCTGCCCTATGGCTTTTTCCTTGTTTGCAAAAACCACTTTGTAAAACTCTTCTAGGCAGGGCACAGTGTAAAGGAGTCTTTATCTTAACAGATGCTCTGGTTATAAATAATGCACTAAGCTAGTGAACAACTGACTTAACTTGCTAGAAAGATTTAGGTGGAAAGTATGTGACTGCAGTGGAGTTCCGGCTGTATATCAGTGCAAACTCCAACACAGCAGAGCTGTAACATTAGGGATTTGGTATGGAGAAAGTCTAATTTAGAGACTTTTTGAAAAATCTATATGAACATCTGGTTTATTACTGTACTAGCAATCTGCGAACCCTCCAATTGTGCAAGTTCCCTTGCAGCAAGAACATTAGTGGAAGAAAAACAACAGCTAAAAGAGTTCAAATAACCTTCTTCAAGAAAACTTACATGTTTCTTTGTGTTTCTAAACTATGAGTGGAATTTTACTTATGAAATCACGGCAATATTAAATAGTATGAAGTAAATTTTCCTGTGTTCATTCATGCGACTTGATGCAATATCTAAGGTATATATTTTAAGTCACTACAAAAGAAAAAGGTTGTATGAACTGAATACGAGCAACGCTAATACAATAAATAACACTAGAATCACAACATAGAAAACTACTGTTTTCCTTCCCATTGTCCTACAAAACCAGACCAAAGCAGAAACTTCCATGAATACAGAGATTTTGCCTTTGAGGTGACTAATTGTGATTTAAAACAATACAAATAGTAATCCCGTATCTACTTCATACACTACCCAAATCCTTGCAGGCCTCCTGGGACATGTGACTGTACTCAAAAGCCCTACAGGCGTTTGCCATTTTTATTTGTGCCCTAAATAAGAAAAAGAGAAAAATAGAAGACACCAAGACCTGTAAGTCCTCTGTGTTCCCCCAAAATTAACCCTACATTTCCACAAGGCCCAAGTAAATAGCTTGAGTACACTAGAATCATTCACCTCACTAAAATTCATTTACATTCTAAAATCCAGCTGACGTTATGTTTTTAGTGTGATGATTAAATACAGAAAGAGGCAAAAAAATCCTTCCAATCCAGATAGTCAATGTGCTTTCTGCAACCTGAACGTGGTCTTCAGCCCAGGGAAAGAATAAAGGGCCCAAATGAACAGAAATCGTGCCCAACCTTGACTCCTCAGCCATCTGCTGTTCTCATAGGCTTGGTGTGTTTCATATTACAAGCTCGTTATATTACCTGCAATATGTAAACCTTATGTACTTCATCCCAAAAGCTTGTTTTCCTGAAGTATGAGGCTTATTACTAAAAAAGGACTGTGTTTAATTGTACAACAATGGAAGGATTTGAAGCAAAGCTCTGAATAATGGAACTTTATCCTCCTGCAAACAAGAGAGCTGACACAATGTATTCAACATTATAAATCCTGCTGTGCTGCCAAAGTTATAATAAGGCATTCTTAGAAGAGAGCCTAATGATGGGGGAAAATATAACAGGATTTTTTTACCCTCCATGAATTCATAATTTTTCTCAGAATCACATCTAAACAGTAAGGTACTACCTGCAGGAAAATAAATTAACATAAAGCTGTTATGTTGGTTTGGGTTTTTTTTTTGTAATCTGTTACAGATTATGCCTTCTTCCTGAATATTGCATTAAAGGTAGGTATTATAGCAGAGCTTTAACACAAGCACCCTGAAATGTATGGAAAACCGCTTTGGTGAAAGAGATTTCTCTCAGCCTCCCGTCTGTTGGATTTGTTTAAATACCTTGAATAATTTTATCTCTGGTTAACTCTGAAGTCTACAAATAGATAACGTTACTTCTGTTGTACAGTTTTGAGGGTTAAACCGTCTCTGCCAGGAATAACCCCAAAGCATTAAGAAAACACCTTCAGGAAATTCAGAGAAACTTTCCTACTTCCCTTGCTAGATGTGAGAGAGGTATCTCTGAGCGGGGGAGGAGAGGATTGTATAAAGGCCTTTGGACACCAGCCAGCGGAACAACTGAGCAAGAAGCGAGTGCTTCAGAGCAAAAGAAAATATTTTTTTTCCCCCATTATTTTTACCTTGTGGTACACAGTGTCCCCTTTTTTTGTCATCCAGTAAAAGAGAAGCACAAGGACTGCCAATATATTCACAAATATTCCTGTATCTAGGGGTTATTAAGTCCCTCAACTTCATTTTTCAATTTAATTACCCACAAAAGATGTTTATTGACTAATATACTTCTCTGTTACGAGCAATTAATTTATGTGACTCTTCCAGCTAGGGCTCAGCATGCACAAAACCACAACTACGCTTTGAGATGCAAAGAAAATAAGCATTTCGGGTAGCTCCATGAGGCAACTAAGCTAACTTGGGCTTTATTTTATCTTATCATGGTTATATATATAATTGAGTGACCAATGTTTTGTTTTCAGAGAAAACTAAATTCACGAGAGCATGAGGCTTTCGAAGCAGTGTGTGAAAGAGCACTGGCCTGCATGTTGTACAGCAATCCTCCCTTCATCATGGAAAGATATGTTGTGTGGCAACAGGAGTTTGATATTATATGCTGAAATAAAGAGTAATACTTAACAGGCTCACCACTTTTGCTGTATTGGGAAAAGCGGTGAGGACTGTCATCGCTTCTGTGAGATCTAATAAGCATATCCTTCTCTCGAATGATAGTAATGAATTAAATCACGGTTAGATAATGAATTGCTTCCTTCTAGGTCTAAGGGATAAATTGAACTTGATCACAACAATTCCAGCGCTGTGGATATTTACATCCAAGTTTCCAGACCTTGGAAGAGTGATGGCTGCAGAACTGCACATAACTGGGGTACTCGTTTCAATGGTGCAGAATTTGCTTTTTGTTCATGCCTTCATTTTAAAAACATCTACTCCATCCCATAATAGAGATTTCAGTGGTTAATTCTGGCTTAGGAAGAGCTAAACCTTTCCCACTCAAGCAAAGCTAAGAACAGATCCCTCACAAGCTGGGTTTATTGGAAGTTAATTCTGACCACCGGCCGTACTGAAACGCCCTCTCCAAAAGGGCAGCTGTTCCCTCTGGCTTCCCGGGGGCTGCGCGAACCCCCACCCGTGTGGGCTGCAGCCCGCAAGCCGCGAGGGCAGACTGGCTGCCAAATTACTGTAAGAAACTTTTACCAAAGTCTCACACCGACAGACACAGGAAATCCCTGTTCACTCAGGGAACTTCCAAACAAGTTTTGGGATAGATTAAATTTGAAGTAGTAACTATGAAAACAACAACTTGCACTTTTTTAGTGCATCTTTTCAGAGATGACTGCGTGCAAGACATCACATGAAGGGAATCGTGACCCAGAGACCCAGTGGATTCCTGTTACCCAGTTCTGAGCTGTCACCTTATTCCTGACTTTGCAGAATTTAACTGGACTTTTGACATTTTTTCCAGGCAAACAGGATTTGTGTTAGAAACACAATCACTAATGAAAGCCTGTGTAAGAATTATCAAAGACCTCTAGAACAGGAGGACAAACACGCCAGTTGCTCTAAGTCGGTGCAATTCCACCACTTCATAACAGCTGGGGATACGCCTTACAAAACACATGTTTTGGTAGGGGGAGAGGGCTGAAATGAGTTCATCACTATAAAAAGGAAACAATAATTAAAGCAGTGACTAATTCTGACCTGAACTTTTGTATGGGCAGAAATAAAATACAAAAAATATTTTCAGAAAACTTTCTAATCCCAATTCTTTTGAGACAGCCTCAAAACAGTATTTCTGTAGCAGTGACAAAAAACATTTTCAATAATTATAAAAAATCATTATTCTGAATAGTTTGCTACAGCAAATTAACATAAGAGTGTAACTTAATGAATACTGGTAGAGTTTGCATCCCAGAGCAATGTATTTAACTTACACTACCTGAACAAGATCACCAGTTGTTTTTTTTTCTACGAGCTGGACTGTGCAGCTTCTCTATTAAAAAGGACTGGAACAGGGTGGTAAATATCACAAATTTATGGTATTTTGCAATAGTCACATTAACAATGTATTAGAGTTCCATGACACATCGGACTATTAACTTAGTTCTATAATTACATGGTTTAAAACACAAGGGTAAACAAAAGCTATAATCATGAAACAAATATATGCCATGTAATTAGTCTGAAATGCCAAGTCCAACATACACTTGACTCCTAAATGAAAAAAAAAAAACCACCTTTGTATCAATGATATTTGGTATTAAAGTAAGCAGCGAGAGCAGGAGTATCAAAGGATTTAATGAAATTATAACCAGATTGATGAACTGTTTGGTATACTACCACAAAGCATTTGTGTCTGATAAATTTAACTTTGACATTTTTCGATAAATGCAGAGATTAAAAAAATGGAGACTCCATTTTGTATTAAAACACCTTTTACTTAATCGCACTTCACGAGCTGATACAGGAGACAAAAAAGCATCAGTCTATCATGTATTTCTTTAGAACAGTTTTTAATTTGGAGATCTGGAATTGAATGTCTGTGGACAGACACTTGCGAAGCGTTACCAGTGAGAGATAAGGAAATAGGGTATGCTTTACAAAAGAGTTTGAGAGAAGCTGTCGGGGGAACTTCTGAAGCACTGGTGTGATAAAGGTGAAGGCTCCAGTGAAGCACATCTCAAACAGCCACGTTCTGTATGCTAATCTTGTTATAAATAATTGCTCTAATTAAAAAAAAAAAAAGCCAGACTGACAAAATGCAGCATTTTAAAGTTCAAAACATGCTTCTTTGTCATTAGATAAAGTCCAATGAGAAACACTGAATGCTTCTGTAGCGTAGTCAATAATTAAACAATGCTGTGAAGAAGCATTGTAAGGATGTCTGTCTCAAAGAAATCAATCCCACAAAATCTACTGCTTTACGGGCCTGAAATAGAAGAATCTTTTGGCATCAAAAGCTTTTCTTCCTGTAGCTTTCCAGGCTTGCCTTAGCTTTCTCATTTCTAGTGGACAAGAGAAATTGATGGACTGTCGGGAGCAGCATAAGAAAACCAACATGTTACCTGGTGGCCGTAAACAGTTGAGTCAGGAGCTGCCTTCGTATTTCCTTCCACGTTACACCCAGCACACAGAAGCTTTAGCCTGTTTCTGTGTATTACCATAATCTAGGTCACCAGGGTGTAATAAATACAGATGATATGAGATGGATAAACTTTTGTGATTAGTGAGCTCCTTACAAAGGTAACGAGGCTAAACTGAACCGAAAACAACTGCTCCTACATCTGCTTGACCAGGAATCTCGTTGCCTCTGCTTCAGAGCTGCAGATGAGCTTGTGAAGCCAGAAGCTTATCTACTTCCTCTAATTAAATCAATCATTACAATATACTTCCCCCTTAAAATGCCATCCTACTAATATTCCAAGAGCACCGTAGCTATAAAATAATATTTGTCATAAAACTTCTGAAAGATATGAAGACAATATGATTTAACTGAAGCAGGACTCAAATTAGAATTTTTTACATAAAAGCAACCATTTCTGTGAGATCTGGTTTAAATGTCATGTAACTTTTAGAACTGACAACAGAGTCACAGCTTTTGTGACCAGAAAGTGGTCAAAAGCGCTTAGTGCTTTGAGAATACTCCCCACTAATGGAGACAGTTGCACAAACCAGGTTTTTCTCACGTGGATTAATAAAATGTTTCAAATTTAACACAGAAACCTGGCTTGGTAGCATGATGTTGTGCCTCATTACACCAAAGCTCACTTTGCCCCAGCATCTATCATTAGGATTCTGGATAGTGAAGTATTAACATCGATACGGCATCAAAAATAAAAATCAAACCCCACCAAATCTGGCTTCTTTCACATTAACCACTTCCAAAAGAATATCTTATTACATTAAAAAAAGATCCTACATTTTAGGATTCTGCTGTTCCATCGCAGCAGTTTTGAAACATTTATAAACTCAGCCTGTGTGTGTTCTAATCCCAGTGGCTGGCGTATCAACGGCCTGAGGATCCTAGGCTGTCAGGAACAACAAATTGCCAACAAGAAACACATCCTGTAAAACACTGCCTGGGTAGTTTATTTAAATTTGAGTCTGTATCTCTGTTGTTGGCACACAGCATTAGTCATGACTTAAACCATTAGTAACAAAACACTCTCCCCCACCTAACATACAATGCAATAACAAATGTGACTACGGTATCAGCAGGGAGCAGGCTTTTTATCAGTTAATTTTAAAATGCTAGTTATTTGTTAAAATAAAATCAAATCACAAAAACTAAACAGAGTGTGCAGCAATTTCCAACCGGTTATCTAGCTCGCAGAGCAACTGCAGAAACCAGAGTATTAAAGGTCGTGGTGTGCCTGTTGCTCAGATTTTCACGCCAGCGTGCTTGGCACGGTGCAAGAGCATCAGTACATGATAAACTACAATGTATTTCATAATGGGATGGTTTGCATTAAAAAGGGACAACAACAAAGGCGTGCTGGGTGTAGGCCATAGCATGCAATTTTTACTGTCTTGGAGGCAGCATGATTTATGGTACGCTAGCAGACACCAGTATATATCTAGCTCCAGCAGCTGTGGTTAATAACCTTAACTGTCCCTTTTGCCAAGAAGAAAGGACCCATAAGCCAGTGGTGCAGTCAGCAGGGGATGACTGTGTTCATACCTATAAGAAACTCCTGCAATCCAGCTTGAAACACAGGGGGAACCCAGTCTCCGCATGAGACTCGAATAAGCGACCTAAGTAAATGTGCAGAAATGTAGACGACTTCCACTTGTTTATAAAGCACCTCCAACAGGGGCTGAGTCAGCGCTAGGTACCTCCACAGTCAGCGGAGGGATGGGTCACCTCCAGAGATGGTGACTATATGGATCTCAGGAAGGTTAAAATCACTCTCTGATGGTACCGGTTTTCTCTCCATTGAGAGCACAATCACTTCTTAGAGTCCTGATACATCTCACTCTGGTATCTCACATAAGTGCTAGAGACAGATGGGATAAATCTATGCATCTCTACACTTATTTTATTTACTCATTATTTCCCAGTACCAATGGCTCAAGTCTAGCCACACTTTCAGGTGCAGAAATTAAACAGAGATTGGACTCACAGGACCTGGAAAGCTTAGGTCTCAACTACAAGATATAATAAATTATCACAATTTATCCCAAATAATAATCTCAAATAGTATAACCTCTCATGATTTATCCCAGTTTTAGTGACTGTGATGTGATGTCTTATAAAAGGATACAACAAAGACACTCTGGTGAGGTAACCTACCACAAACCACGGGGCCGAGCGTAAAAGAGCATTAATATGAAGCCACAGCAACCTGAAACGTGAAGGAGTTGGATTTAAATGACAAAACCACAATGCCACTTTTTTAAGGATAAAACCACAACTTTCAAGTTTCATCAGAGGCTGAAGGTAAGCTACATTTTTAACGTCTTTTGCTCCTTTTTAGCAAGTACTCCAGTTTGGTACTTGGGCAGCAACAAGACCAACTGATTTGAGGATCCGTAACCATTCTCCATTCAGAAAGTGATGACAGCACATGCTCGTGGATGTCACAGAAATGGATTTTTCACAGCAAATCTGTTATTCTTCCCTACAAAGAGAAAGCTAAAATTTACAGGAATTTACATTTTTCCTACTTTCACTCAGTCTTTTCCTGCATTTGCAATGCGTTTCTCCTAATCCAATCACCTCCATCTCTGGTTTGACACTGCAACCTTGCATCCTTGTCAGCTGTTGTTTTTTTACCATCCCTGACCAAAGCTACTCAGCTCACACAAGCTCCCTTTGCCTTTCTCCCCCCTCAGACTCCAGTTTTAGTATAATATTCTCTTTTAAACCAGGCCTTAGCCATGAAAAAAGCAGACCACTGGTAGCCTGAGTGCAGCCATGAACACAGCTCTTCTACAATTTATAGTTTCTCTGCTCTTTTCTCAAGGATTCCAGCTGTCACACTTTTGTCTCTTCTGCTTGCACCTTTCAATAAACACCTTTGATTTAACAAAAGGCATTCAGAAAACAATAATATCCCAGAAAAACTAAGAGGCATAACGCTGTACAAATCTCTCGTGAGGACAGAATTTTGTCCAGTTTTTTGTGAGCAGTTTGGTTATTGCCAAAAAGAGTTGATGAAGAATAATAATTTTCCCCTGAAGTGCCACAGTCTGTTGAAAGATAACAAGCAGAAGAAAGTTAGTAAACAAATAGCAAATTCGATCACAACAGACCTGTTAATTTGGAATGGACTCAAATACATAGATAAATACACATTTATTTTCAGCCTGAATTTTCTTTTGAGTGCCCTGAGATTTTTGTTAATTGCTCTGCAGGCAATATATATGTCCCCTAAGGTTTTTCATGTACTTCTTACTATATTTATTAGAGAATAATTACCAGCTGCCTTTTACTGGCTCGTATTTGCGGCTTTGAAGAAATTTACACTTTCATATAGTATCAAAATGAAAACTGCAACTGTGTCTTCCAAAAGCAGTTGTTATAATTGCTTCAGAAACCTTGATCAATTTAAAATAGGTAGCTCTGCTTTGAACTATTAGGAGTCAGTCTAAGCAGAAATATTAAACGTGTGGCTCAGATATCCAGCAAAGGTGACAGGCAGAGAAACCAGAAAGAGCTGCAAAAAAAAATCTTTAATTCCCTGAAAATAGGATTAAAGACTGGATCTTAAAATAAACATAAAGAGAAAAGATATTAAGCTCCTAATCCAACACAAGTGAGATGAAAAAACACATTGTACTACGTTCGTAATCATCTGTTTTGACAAAAACACACTGTGGTGACTGTTTAATATGCATAGTATATATTCAAACGCTTTTTGCAAATAAAAGAGTAAACCTGTGAATATAATTGCCTTAAGTATACACTGGAACCAATGATTAAGGATAAAAATGACAAGGTAGGAATTGCTGTTAAAACAAAGATACACCAAACAAAGTTATGAGCTTGGTTCCCAGTTTTAGACAGATCAGTTCTGCTGCCCTCCCCCCATGCCCCCAAATATTTTAGAAATAACTGTCTTGCAAAGGTCTGTATGCATCACATACGTAACAAATCTGAAGGTTCATTAAACAGCATCATTTCAGGCTGAACTCTCTGCTCCATAAGGCTGACTACTCCCCTCTGTTACTCTGAAATAGAAGACATTTCCCATTTGAGTTTCAGAAGTTTTCCAACTTTGCTCACCCTGGAGAATCACGTGGGCTTTTTTTAATAAGTATGCTTTATCTATGCACTGGCCTTGGAGTGATTTTGCAATGCATTCCTAAGAGATCGTGTTTCTCAAGCCTAATATTTCCGCACACAAGTGCTGCTGGGCTGCCCCTGCAATCGCAGCCCGGAGGCCAGCTGGCAGCATATCGGCATTTGAACCAGCGGCCTGGTTGCAGATAGGACAGCTGGAACTTCGGCATCCTTTTGTGATCCAGGGTCATTTGAATATTTGGGATATGACAAAACATTTACCCTCCTCTTCCACCAAAAACCTCCTTCAATTACTTCATGTTACTGCTGCTTTTCTTCCTTCTATGGCAAAACGGGATGCTGACCCCTGACAAGGTCACCCAGAACCGGGCATTTCAACTCCCCCTGTGCTGTGATGCTGAATTCCACTGTCTCTTATGTTTCTTTCTCTTTAGCTTGGTCCCATAGAGTTCCTCTACAATAATTTGCCATCACTGTTTTTATCTGTTCCCCAAACTGCCAAGACAACAGCCCAGAATCTGTTAGCTATTCCAATGATTTGCAATATTCCAGGCAATATTGCTTCTTTGACTCCTCCTTTTGCTTCAGAGTAAAAGGGAAAGTGTTATTTGCCTCACTCTCTGTCCTTTCCAGGTCCAGATGACTGCATGATCTACAGCAGGAGTTCCACTGCTTTTGCAGTTTGTCAGATATCCCACGATCCAATAACCTCAAAGATCCATAAGTCAGCACACAGCTTGTTTTGCTTCTAGATGTTGTTTTATTTGCACATTCAACCCATCCCTTCTTGGCAGTGGAGCGTGCTGGACTCATTTCTGTCACTATGCTTGACATGCTCCATGGGCAGAAGGCTCCATGTGTCTAACACTGAATGATTTATCAAGAAAGTTAGTCAGAGGCACTGCATTTCAGCCTGATTTCTCACTGCTTCCATAGTCTTGCACTGTCTGTTCTCCCTTAGTCCCATGCAGGTTGCTCCACTGGTACATATACAGCTTTCTCAGTAATCCAGGTGAAAGTCTAAAGCACTCACTACCACAAATCTCAAATTTCATATGCTGGAAAAACTAAAAACAGAGAAATTATGTGCCAAGAAAGCTAACTGCATGAGAGCAGTAAGATGTCTTACTGGTCCAGTGAGGATAAAATCATTCAGCATCTGTTTCAAAAGCAATTTCATAGATACAGTGTCTCTCAATTAGTACATATTGTACTTTTTCCTTTTATTATCTTCCACTCCACTCCCCAGGTAAATCAGTAGGAGAGACTTCCTGACGCTAGACAAACTACCATTGGAAAGTATGCCTTGGAATAAGCAGTGAAAACGATGCTATTCACCCTCCAACTATTCCATTGCAAAAGATGCCTTTCAGTTGACTGTGCAATGTCAAATTGCCTCGCTTGAATCACAGAGGAGAAATTATATATGACCTTTATCCTTATGCTCAGTCTTCTCTATCCCAGAGCTTTTTAATACAATTTAGCACAATTATTTAGAATGATTTCACAGCAATATGAAGGCAACATTTTTTTTTCCCTACAACCTTCTAAAAGGCATCTAAGATATAAATTAATTTCATGGACACTAATTCCGCTGAGCTCTCAAAATAAAACATAACTAAGAAAGTTCCACTGACAAATAGGATGCAACTATGCAATTACAGAACATTTTTACAGGGGAAAAAAAAAAAAAAGCTGAGTTTTCATGTAAACTTACCTTTGGCATTTTGCGCCTTTGTTGGAAGAATTCACTCTTCATTTAATATACAGAATTTTCTAGCATTTTGGAATCATACTTTATTGAAAGAGAAGATTTTAACAACCCACGCTGTTGGGGCAGAAATGACATGATGCCAAAACCAAATAAGCTGGTTTTATTTGAGCCTGGATCTTACAAAGTAAAAAGCCTCTAGAAGGCTGTATCCACGCTGCCCAACAAAGCAAGCCACAAACAAACACTATATACTATTTTGTTTAAATAAACAAAGTCCTCTACCCCTGCCAAATCAAAACCAGCTTTCACCCAAATAAAAACGTTTCTTAACAGTGAGTAATACTGCGCTACTGTATTTCAGCTGTCCTCCTACACTACTTGAACTGTATGCTGCAGAAGATTTGTTTTTACAGAAAGAAAATAGGTGTTTTTTCTTTCTGCTGCATATAAAAATACCTGTTTTCCTTTTTGTGTTGAAGAGTGTTTTGCTCTTTTTGGCTTGAGGTTTGTTTTTGTTTTGTAGTTTGGTTTTGGTTTTTTTTAAAGATAATCTTTTTTATAGATAACTCAATAAAAATAGAGACAATAGCTGAGAAGCAAGAAATTAGTTAAGAAAACTAACAAGTTGAACACAAGTGCTTAGGCAACCTTAATCGTACCTATACTTATTTTTCTACCTATACTAAGTTTATTAAGGTACATTAATAATTGCAGGCTATAATCATAAATAGTTTAGGAATACTCTACAGAATTGTTTACCAGCAAAAGTTTAGATGTTGATGTTCAGGTTTTGGTTTGGGGTTTTTTTGGTTTGGTTTTTTTTTTTTTTTGTGGAGGTGGTTAATTTGTTGGGTTTTATTTGGTGTTTTTTGTTCTAAACCAATGCTATTCACAAACTCCAGGGGTGGGGGGAAGGACGACAGGTGTTATCATCTGAAATTTAGAAATGTACAATTCAGGATGCTCATAAGTGTCATCAGTATCCCAGTACATGAGGAAGACAGAGGAAAATAACTTAGACTTCTACAGAGAACAGTAATTCTTGAAAGGTTTACAGTATATATAAAAATAAAATTTCCAAATGCACAGTAATAACTTCTATGACCAATTGAGTATTTTGAATGATGATAAGTGATTAATTAATTAGCTGAACAAGATAGGAAGTATCGATAGAAAAAAACCCTCTGAACTAAAACCACATCTATGAGCTTCCGCTTAGTCTAATTTTTCTCCCTGAAAATGGCCAGCACTCTCAACATTAGGCTTTAGAACAGAACTCAGCTTTAGCCTAACAGATCACAACTCTTTCTTGAAAATAAGAGAAAAACGGATAAAAACATTCTTGGAGACTTTGTTGGAAATCATGGAATATGCTAAAAAACTTCAATGGTAGCAGTTCTTCCCCATGTATTTTGAAATGAAGCGCCAGCTTAGACAGAAAAGCCTTGCAAAATCTTTTGTCTTCAGTTTTGCTGACCCTAAGTCTGTATCTTAACACTCACAGATGCCCAGCGTTACCACAGGTGGCTCTAGCAGAAGTCATAAAACAAATGGACATTTTGAAACTTGATTTAGTTTTTATAAGTTTCAAATGGAGATATAAAAAAAATACTGCATGTTTCACTAGTCAATTTGCAAATATGCATGAAGTAGTTTTTTGATAAAAAACAGTTAAAACTGCAACAGTATTTTATCTTCTGTTAAGAATGCTAAAAGTAAGTTATCAGAAGACAATTGTACCCCCTGAATTCACAAAGAACGCACAGATACAAACACTGCAGTCATCCACAGAAGATGACTTTCATTTACAAGGATTACAAATTAAACACTAGTTTAGAGACTGATACTGCTTAATTTATACAATGTAATGGAGAATTCACCAGGCAAAGATTGACTTTTGAGAACCGCAAAACAGACCTGTGAAAGGGGAAAGAACACTTAACCTTGGTCCATTTGTAATTATTAAGCAAGTAGTTTTTGTCAGCATATTCAGCCTATTGACAGACCAAGAACTACACAGTGTTTAACTGCGTTCATTACAGTGGTTCTATACTGTAGCTAATTTAAATTGAGTAGCCTTAGCCTTACAAATACAGATCAGTTTAAAAAAAATGCGACAAGCATTTAAGCTTATTTATTACCAAAGTAACTATCCTGCTATGCACACACTGTAGCCTGGGCTAGCTAAGGTAACCAGCTCTTCAATAAGGCTACTCCCACGCAAAATATTCTTGCCAGGCAAAGACTGACTGCCTTGCACACCTGCAGTAGCTCTGGCTGCTAAGAGCATGAATATTGTTGATCCTCACATTTGAAACCCACCAGACATGCCTGGGATGTGCTGGCATGGCCAAACATGCTCTCATCAACTGCCAGGCACATAAACAATAGCTTTGACATGAAATACTGCTAGCAAAACTGATAAATTTGGTCTCACTACCAGCTACCATGGAGTCTGTAGAGCTACCAAGTCAATGAGAACTAAATGACGCTGAGATACTTAATTTGTATTTTAAAATTGAGAGTTCATTCCAGAGTCGTGGGAGGTTTGAGGGCTGTTAATTTGAAAAGTCATTTCAAATGAGGTCTCCTCCCGCAGATTGAGGGAGGAGAAATACAGGGAGCCTTTGTAAGGGGGCAGCCCAAGAAAGGGCCCCCATTCTCAAAGGAGCCGATTCAACATCTCCTACTGACTGCAGTGGTAAAGCACTGCGTTAATTAGTGTGTGTTGGGAGGGAGGAACAAACAATATTCTCAGCATGACTTTGGGTTAAGTCTTCAAATACTGAAGGAGTTATATTCAGTAATGTATTTCACACAACATTGTCCGTTAGTCATTAATTAACATTATCCTCTGCAGTCTAGTGGGTTTTGTTAATAGACAGCCAACAAGAATGTCGATTAATGTAAAACAAAGTATGCAGTGATGGATATATATACAAACAAAATGCTTTCTTTGATCCTCCAGGTTGAAAGTCCTTTATCTTGCAAGGAGATAAACACAACATTTTAGAACCTTTTGACTTACCTGATATCAGCTTTGAAACTTTTTTTAGTCAGTTTTTAATGATTCTGTATGTAATTAGTATCACTAAAGTAGAAGCTGATTGACAGGCCACCAGCAAGCTGTTTATACAGTGGGAAAATCTGGAAAATTATAGTGGTATGAAATATTTACTAAACTCCCTACGCAAACACACACAACCTCGCATTACCTACACTGCCTCAGGGCCACCTTGTGAACGGTGTGGTGATGAAAGACGTGCTGCTCACAGCTGGCAAGGCCACCCTCTTGCATGGAAAATGACTCTCAGCCTCCACAAGTGCAAAATCTGCTGAGGAGCCATCTGCTCCTCATGACAATCACCACACAGAGTCTTACCTGACACTAAGATTCACTGGGGTCAAACCTCAACATTAGGTGTTTGATATGACTGCTTCTCCACACATCAGTCTTCCTCCCCAGCCCCCAAATACATTAAAATAGTTCACAGTTATCTCATCACCATGCCAAGTAGTATAGCCGCCTTCTCTTACATATAGTTTCTTAAAGCTTACAAATGTTTTAGGCTAGGTCTGTTTCTCTGCACCCATCCTAATAGGAGACAGAAAGCCCCGAAAGAGGAAGTTTCTTCTTTTATTCTACAGGGATAAGAAATTAAAACAAACAAAAAAAACCCCACAAGTGAATAAACTGGTAGGAAAGGTATCAGGTTGATGGCCCTAGGAATGAAGTCCTACTTCTCCAGCAAATATCTGGAAAATGACTGGAATCTACTCAGCACCTGCAGATATTAAATATTCTTTTTTAGCCTTCCCATCATAGCACCCAAACAACTTGCAAATCTGAGTTCAATCAATCACGTAACACACTTGCAAAGAAAGAGTTCTGATTCCACATTTACGTGGCAGACAGCGAGATGAATACCTAAGTACAGATCATCAAAAGTACTTTAACACCTTATGAGACTCCTGGCTCAAATGACCTACACATATGAAATCTATGACTGCTGGGGAATAACAGAAGGCTCCTGAGTTCTGAACAAGTGCCTGGTCTCTAGACTGATATTTGTTCCTTATTTCCTAATTGTCTGACCATGAGGAGTTTGGACAAGGACCCTGCTTATCTTCCTCCGCAGCTCTGCTCATTTTTGCTGTTGAACAATGGCTTTTGGTCATGGTTTTGATCTAACTCATCAAAACTCAGTAGGATTTGACTTTCCAAAATGTTGCCCTGTATTTGATCTATCTCTATGTTTTATGACTTCAAGAAGACCATGACTCAATATGGGGTGGGGGAGGAGGAGAAGAATGTACCTATCAGAATAACAATATCAGAGAAAACCAAAACACATTATTTTCACTCCATTTCTCCCACTGTTTAATAGCTTGACTTTTGTATGCCAGCATTACAGTTATAATATGAAGACAGCTACAGCATAATGTGTTTTCTTTTAAAAGGTCATCATTATATCAGCAGTATTTGATGCATTGTGACCACAGCATACGTTTTTAGAGATAAGAGTGTATCTAACATTTTTCTATAATTCATTGGCATCAAGAAAGTCTATTTAATTTTTGCTTTCAGAAGAGTATCTGCAAGTGATTGGCATAACTCAAGGAATCTTTGCAGCTGCAACTGTCTCCAAGAGTAGAGCAGAAAGCTGTGTTTGTCAATATGCCTGGGTAGGATTAAAAAAAGGACAAAAAGAAACAAAAAAATAAAAAAAACCAAACTACAAAACAGTTAATTATTGGAAGTGTTTCATGACCTGTATATGGCACCCAGAGCTGAATAGATCGTTAGCTAAACTTCCAGTCAGCATTCCACATAAGCATGCTTTCCTCATAAGTGCTTGCATAAGTTTGCCAGCAGTCTCAGTGTAAGCAGGGCCAAGGAAAAGCAGTGATTTTTCTAGGGTCTTAACTTCATAATTATATGCATTTCCAACAGTCCTATGCACTTTTTACAGCTTTAACTGCTCTTATGTTTACCCTCCGTATTGAATCCTCAACAGAAAACCACTACATCTGGCAAATGCTGTTGAGCTACACCCAAACTCATAACGCCACTTAGTAGAAGTCCTTCTATTTTCTATTTGTGCTTGCCTGTTGCAGCCTAATTGCATATATTCCGACTTAGTTTGAGAGCACACATAGGTGAAGGATCACGCACGGCAGACAGCTTGCATGCAAGCCACCCTGGTTTTAAGAGGAAGAGAATTTAATGGTATGGATACAGGCAGTTCAGTGCCAGCTGGCCCTAGTGCCACGGAGCAGACCCAGGCAAGTTCAGGTTAGCACTGCAGATGTAGCAGTAGTGCATTAATGAGCGACACGGACAAGACACTGAATTCCTGCCTCCTATCCTCACAACGTACACACTGCTACAGGAATGCTGCCTGTAAATTAGCTGACAGCTGAAGATCAACACCCAGAGAAACCAGCTAAATAAAAGCAAGTCCAGGTAGAAAACACCCACAAAGATCTTGAGGGAGCCCATAAAGGAATAAGACAGCAGGTGCCGACAGTGACTTCATCTAGTTCAGATCTGACCCATAACTATTGTGGCCAATTTTTACATGGTGGGCTCAAAGTCATCATCTGGGTGTAAAAGTCCCTTCAGCACTGGGTTCCCAGCTCTGCAGGAACAGCCTGTGCAGAGGACAAAGTGCCCCCAAACAACCCTGAGAAACAGCCCAACTTAAAACTCCCAAGCCTCGAGTGCCCTATTCATGTTGATCTTTCAAGAACATATTGAAATATTTTAATATTTTCAACATTTCATGAAGTACCATAAAGCCAGGAAAACGTACTACTCTATTTCCAGCAGTCATCTACTCAGATTCTCACTAACTGACAACAGATGTAGGAAGATATTCCCTGTCTCAGAGGTCACATTACTTCTAGCACTTAGAATTATCAGCTACAGGATGTTTCTGTATGTGGTGTAAATAGGATGTAATTTCAATAATGGACCTCCCCTCTCTCTTCCCCCCCAGACAGGCTGTTTTGAGATAGATAGGTTCTGCATCTCATTTAATTTTAGAATGAGAGGGACACGCTGTTTGCTGAAACCTTCTGGTCAGATCTGTTTGTTTGCTTATTTGTGGTCTGTAGGTGGGCTGGTGCCTGGAGTGTTTGAGCTCGAGGAAGCAGGTGGGTGGCAAGGACCTCGCTCTCCCCACTGTACTGATTTCCAACGACTGAAATAAACATAAAAGAAAGAAGTGCAGCTCACAAAAGGTGTTCAAGCACACAAAATGAGCTCAAAAGCCTCCCGGAGGTGGAGTCTTCCCGAAACAGTGAAGCTACAGTACTGAAGGAGCAATATTAATTAAATATATCTTAATAGTATCTGCTTGAAGACACTCAAGAGGAACCTGGCTTTTCCTGGAATCTTCAAAGTGTGGCCATGGATGGAGGCTGGTTAAGGAGTGACAAATACCAGAATTTCTTTAATAGGAAAGATTAAATAAATAAATAAATCATTGTCATGGATATAGCACTTAAGGCATATGTTAAGAAAGAAGAGCTTTCCACTGAGCTTTGTTACAGTGGGAGTTGTACGCCTCCCAGGAAACATGATTCCTCTAGAATAAAATCAAGAGAGCTGACACAAGGTGCTGAATTTCATCCTAAAAAGCCATGGATCTTCCTCTCTGATCCAAGTTTTTATAAGCATCATTAAAATATTATTTGTATTGATCAGGCATTGTACTGATTGTGATCCAAGCTCACTTTTCATTGTTACGTAGCCCATGTGTGGCTGCTGCATCACATTCTTATGAAAACCTAATATCATCAGCCAGTGAATTTGGTATTTTAATTACTAGGGAATCCAGCTAGAAGTATCTTCAGATACACACAGTATTCAGAGTGCTATATAAAACTCTCTCTCCTATACTGAAAAAAATTCACGTGTCTACTTAAGAAACCTACCCCAAACTACCCCAAAACTGGAGCAATCTCCTCAGTTAGTGAGAGAGTCCTGGACCGTCAGACTCAGCCCCCTGCTCCAGGCCAGCAGAAGCACACGAGTGACCAAGGCGCCTCCAGGCTGTTGTCTGCTCACGACAGCAACAGGTGGACGTGCAGCCGTATGTGTTGAAACGCAGCAATATGTTTTCAAATCACAGAGCAGGGTTACAGGAACTAAATACATTATACATGAAATGAGTAAATAAATTCTAAGAAATGGAATTAAGATGAGCATTAATCAGGAGGGTTTTGAGCCCGGCACATGCATGGACCAGTTCATAGGAATCTTGCTAATTGCCTTTCAAAGGCCACTTTATCCTATTAAGATTATCCTCAGGAGGCTCAAGACTTGGGGGGCGCCAGGGAAGACTGAAAAACCCAGCTACATTTATCATGTTTAGAAACAAACCGAAATTGATTTTTATTTATCTTATGAAGCAAAACCTCTGTTATCTTTCTCTCCTGGTATTTAATCCTCTTTTTTTTCCTAGCAATATAAATAATGAGACACACCAATTAAGCTGAGGGTAACCTTCTAAGCAGTGAGAGATAAATACCACGACACCAACTTTAGTAAGCAGTACGTGTAATTTCTCTTGTGCACAAGCGTTGATGCAGATTACATGACAGTTTTAGACTTACTGCTGTGACCAAGCAAGGTATAAATTATGACAGGTCCACATGGATTACAGCTGATTTAAAGCAAATCAAAGGCATTAACTTTAATAAGGTGCTTTGTCTCTCTCAAATGCCACTCTTACTTTCTGTAACAGCAGCCACTAAAAATCAATGATCAGAGACCTCTGCTTGCAACGGAGCTGTTAACCTCGGGAACTTCAGCCAAAGGAGCCCGTGCAACCAAAGCCACAAGCCCATCTCCCAGATTCCTCCTCTGTAACAAGCAGCATCGGCAACAGCTCCATCAATAAAATTTACAATTCAAAACGTGTAACTAATTTTTACTTTTTAAAATCAACAAGTGTCTCCCTGAAAGCTACAGTCAGGGATTGCAGTACCCTGCACGTTACTAGATGCAGCATGACCAGACGCGTAGCAGAGCTAAAATATAAGACCATGAAAGAGACTGAAAATTGAACCAAAATGCTTATTATACTTTCAATAATGTGGCAATAGTTCAATCCGAGTCTCAGCCAGCTCTCAGTAAAGTCAATGAGAGTTGTTTCACTGAAATGAAATGACTTTTGATTGGGGCCTCACAGAATTATATGTAATAGTATATTCAAAATTGTAAGGAGTTTCAGGTTGACATCTAAAAGCCTATTTTCCTTCTGGAATTCCACAATGAAGCTACTGTAAAAAAGAATCAATACATAATTCAGTATAGTGGAAAGATTATTATAAAGGATTAATAAATATAGCTCAAAGATTGTGGATAAAAAGAATGAAATCCCTCATTGCTTCAATCATGCTATACTGACTTACCCCAAACACGCTATTTCAGACTACAAAAATCCTGTTCCAGATTTCAAAATAGAACCTCTAACACAGTATAAGCAATAACAGCACTATTTTGCAAAAGGAGGGTAGAGGGGAAAAAAGCTCCTAAAACTCAAGATAAGTTTTGGGGTTGTACACTGATATCAACTTAAGATTTAGTTTTTCACGTCGTGTGCCAGGACGAGGCAAGAAAGTGTTTCTTAACTTAGTGTGCCAATTTTACTCTCAGGCTAGCACTGTTATTGATAATATCCATCACAATTCTTTGTCTTCCCAACAGGCTGGCAGAAATACCTGAGTAAGTGCTGACTCACACACCTCAACACCTCCCTGTCAAAGTTAATCGGAAATTGATTTTACTTTCCAAAGGTAAAACAGAACTGCATGAAGTCAGCTACAAATGGCATTCCCAGATGAGTGTTCAGCACTTTTTATAATTCCTGTAAGGTTTCATGAGTATACCACAGGACTTTTCTACCAAAGCCTTGGAAGCTTCAAATCAAAATAGTCAATTATATTTCTATCTTGCTTTGGGCGTGGGAAAAAAAAAAAAGTAGATTTCCCCCATTTTGTTTCAGTTCCTGTAATCCTACTAATTAGATTTTTTTAGCACAAAATTGGGAGAGAAGTACACAGAACAGTATTTACATATGTGTTACTGAACGTCAGACTTTGTAGAGCTCAGTTTTGACAGTAGAAGAACTGGCAAATGCCATTGTTAGTTTCAGCATGGCGCAAAAGGAGCCCTAAGATCAGGTTAATTTATTAGAGGCAAATGAGATATTGCTATTCAAAAATTCTTCTTTAAAGATAAATTGTTCATCCTTGTTTCATTCCCTCCTTTCAAGGGAAGATTTCTCCACTGTTTTCCCATACGAAGACTCTGGAAAAAAAATACAGCTGTGGAAGTACAAGCTTGCTAAATCCACTGATCACATGGAAATCGACCATTATAACTTCAAGTTGAGGTCTTAAGTTTTGTTCTGAAAACACAAGTGAAATACCAACCGTTCCTGTGTCCTGCTGGCATGCAAGACAGCAGGCCCAGGTAACACAGCTACATAATCTCCTTTGCTTTTGATAACGCCGCTTTCTTAATAGAGTAAGCCAGATGGCAAATAAATCAGAGTAAGCCTTTCCTATAATTTATTAATGAGCAAGAAGGAGATGACGTGCAAAGGAAGAGGTGTTCAGGATCCTTCAAGGGCATCCATGTTGCTTTTCTCATTTCATACCAACATCTAAGTTATTAAATTCTCTGCAAAAATTTCTATTGTCATTTATCATTAATAATGATCACTTTAGGGCATTCCAGAGAGGAAATGCAGTCTTGTTCTACGGAAGTCAATTTACTGACACCATTAGAGCTGTGCAAATAATTTATTTTTGGTTCAGCTGCCAAGCAGAAGGTGTTGACAAAAAGGGTTCCACCAGGATGAAATTAAAAAGAAAAATCCCTTTCTTGCCAAAATGAAAAAAAAAAAATAATGGAGGAGGAAGAGCCGTGATGTTTTTCATGAACCCAGTAGCTCCAGTATTCCACCAGGATCTGGAAGGCTCCAGTTCAGCTGCTCTGCTTGCTCAAAGCTACTGGAGCCTCTACTAACTCCTCTACTTTTTAGAAAACTCTCCTAACCAGCAAGCTGTGTCAGCCCATTTTGTTTGGGCCATTTCAGTTGTATCCAATTAATCATTACAAGAAAAAAGAGAAAAGCAAATCGGAGGAATGATACTCTCACATGTGACTTGAAAATCCAGAAAACAAGGCACTTTTCCCTCTGCTTCCTGCTGAACCTAATGTTTAAATGTTTCTATATATTTTGAAATTATTACATCCAAATATTCTCATGTACATATCACAAGCAGGTTCCAGTTCCAGCTCCCTGGATACTTATTAAAATACCTGTAAAAATGCTTATTTTAAAATCATAATGCTTCTCATTTTTTTACAAAAAAAAAGAGAACGCATTAAAGTATGAGCACTTAGGTGAGCATGCACTGAAACAATAACTTTGCTCCTGTGAAAATGGGCAAACTACCAGGCTTTAATCCCTTTAAAGTGTAACCAATTCAACAGAAGGAAGGGGCAACAGAAGGGTAGAGTGAGGGTACACAGGCACAGCTAGATTTCACTTTCCTGAGTATATGGCACATGTAGATCCAAGCAAAAGTCTGCTCTGCAGGAAAGCCTAGATGAGAAAACATTATGTGGCGTAAGATCTCAAAGACTGTCACAGCGAGACGAGAGGATAGGAAGAAGAGAAGCAGAGGTTTGCTGTTTGGTATGCTGTATTTGCCTGACTCTTGCTTTGAGGGCTCTAATCAGTTTTTATTGGGGTTTTTTGCTTGTTTTGGTGGGGTTTTGGTTGATTGGGGGTGGTTGCTTGTTTTTTAAACAATCCAGAAAGGCAGGAGGTGCCATTCTTTCTTCTGCACAGCCCTACCCAACCGCCCAGTGGAGTCCCACCTGCAGCTGTCGCAGTCGCCGCATCTCACATCTGCCCGCACCATCAGGCTGCTGCGCGCAGGCCACGCAAAGCCCGCAACGCCTGCGGACCTTCTAGGGCTCTTTGGGTCTAAGTAGGATCTTTAATTGATCTTTGTAGGCACAACTATTTCTCTTGTCTTAATGGAAATAAGGACTCAAGATTTCATCCTGGGTGAAACTGGCGCTCTCACTGGCTGCCTCCCACCATTACTAAGCTGGCAATACTGTATTAAGCTCATGCTGATGCTTTCACAGGGGCTGCTACTGGGTTTTCCAAACCCCCAAGACTGTATTATAGACCTGGATTAGAGACCAGTATAAATAGTAAAGAGAGAGAGAGAACAATTACATGACCTTTACCTGTGACCTACCATTTCCAATCTGGTCATGTTAAGCCCGGCCTTTGATCTTACTTAACAAATATTTATATCTTTATTAAACTTTTAAATCTGTCAGTTCTCCTGGGGGCAGCACCAGCTGTTCTCCCCCAGCCAAAGGCAGCTGCTGCTCATTCCTCAGCAGGAGCCCTGCCAGCAGCCCAGCTTCCCAGGGCTCTCACCCACGTACCGCAGGCAGCAGGGCTGTGGCACCAGCCGTCACCCGATTTCAGTGCTCATCCCATCCATTTCATTTAAGAGGTCATTAAGAGAACATAAAAAAAGACCAGTGTAGATTTGTTTGCTCAGTTACCTAAAATCCAGTACCACTTGCAGCAAGGAAGAACACAAGTTTGGGCACAGAATTTCACAGGAAAACCAAACTTCAGCAGAAAGAGCACCCATCTGTGGAAGTTCAGCTTCTTTCTGTATTTATGGTTCTGAGCATAATCACTCTAAATCACCTGTTTCAGCACAAAAAACGCACGCACTAGGAAACTTATATGCCTTTTCTTTTGCATGGCTGCATAGCTAACAGTCACCTTGCAGTTCTGACATTGCCAACCCTATCCCAAAGGGCAAACATTTTGCATAAGCAAAAACCTGTGCTGAAGCTAAAAGAATTTAGGCATGTGGTACGCTGAAGTAAAGTAAAAATTCTCTATAGAATGTGGAAGGGACTTAAATTAAGGCGCTGCTTAAATACTTTGTTAAGTCAGGATCTAAAGCATAGCTAAGAGCTAAAGAGTTAAGTCAAACGTGCCCAGCACTCATTCATCGTACAAGCAATTTCATTTCAATTAATTATCAGTGCTAACTGAAGTTGGTCTCATACAATTCTGGGAAGTGATGCTGGCTTATAAAAACAGTAGTAAGTAGTCAATGCCTAATATTTCCCGAAGCATTAAGATTAATAGATTTATTATGTACATGATTAAGCTTATATATTTCAGTTTCTTCTAACTTTATTGAAGAAGCTATTAAAGACATTGTCTCAAAGAATAAAAGTAAAGTGCCAGAAGTAATAATATCATTTTTAATAAAGTTTCTTATTTTGATTTACAGTCGACAGAAGCTGATATTCTATTATGCTAAAAAGCTTCTGCCTACCTGCATAAGATCTGACATTTCTCAGAAGGAACACCACATCTTACAGAACATTTGGAGCATTGCATTTTCTTATTAATCAGAACACTGAACTGATCGGCTCCGTTAAATTAATTTCAGACTATTTCCTGTGTCACAAACCTAACTTTCAAAAATGTAAATGATGCAAGCCCTTTGGTTGCAAATTATACCGTATAACTTCCACAATAGTGCCTTCATTTCTCTAGAAAAATATTTCAAAAATCACTATTGCCTGTTTTCTTCTGTGTCACACTTGAGTTTTTTCTCCACAAATACAAGCCAGGCCAACTACCACTTTTGCCTAGAAGAGCCAAGATTAAAAACAAATAAAAACACCAAACAAAACACAAGTCTATAGCAACTAGACAGCCAAACACAGATTCTCAGGCAACTGAGTTCATGGCCCCTCCTTCGGCCCCTCCTTCAGCCCCACTGAATCCCTGTGAAGCTCCCCAACCACAATACTTACTTCGCTGCCTCCCTACCCTCCGTATTGTTTCATAGAATCATAGAATTGTCAGGGTTGGAAGGGACCTTAAAGATCATCTAGTTCCAGCCCCCCATAGGCAGGGACACATCCCACTAGATCAGGTTGCTCAGAGCCTCATCCAGCCTGGCCTTGGATGTCTCCAGGGATGGGGCCTCCACCCCCTCTCTGGGCAGCCTGTGCTAGTGTCTCACCACCCTCATGGTGAAGAACTTCCTAATGCTCATTCTGAAATGACCCATCTCTAGCTTTAATCCATTCCCTCAAGTCCTACCATTACCCAACATCCTAAGAAGTCCCTCACCATTTGTTTAAGTCCAGCATCATGTTTGAAAACAACCTGGCCTTCGGGTCTAAGGAAACTCTAGGGTCATCAGGGCTGGGGCTGAGAACAGCACACCGAAAGACAGGAGTCTCTCTGCTGCAAATATTTCATCCCCTCCTTCCTCAAGCACCGAGACAGGCAGAGGAAGCCTCTCCTTGAACGGAAATAGAACAACTATTGGAATCATACTGCAATACAGACATACCACTCCAAGCGTGACAGCTCTTCAAGACAACTTTTAACCTTAAATGGGCCTGTGAACCATTAGGTTGGTGAAAGTTTGGGTACTAAAATGTTCCTTTCCCAGAAAGCGATATACACTCTTACTCTTTTCTCTACCTCNAAAAGCTTCTGCCTACCTGCATAAGATCTGACATTTCTCAGAAGGAACACCACATCTTACAGAACATTTGGAGCATTGCATTTTCTTATTAATCAGAACACTGAACTGATCGGCTCCGTTAAATTAATTTCAGACTATTTCCTGTGTCACAAACCTAACTTTCAAAAATGTAAATGATGCAAGCCCTTTGGTTGCAAATTATACCGTATAACTTCCACAATAGTGCCTTCATTTCTCTAGAAAAATATTTCAAAAATCACTATTGCCTGTTTTCTTCTGTGTCACACTTGAGTTTTTTCTCCACAAATACAAGCCAGGCCAACTACCACTTTTGCCTAGAAGAGCCAAGATTAAAAACAAATAAAAACACCAAACAAAACACAAGTCTATAGCAACTAGACAGCCAAACACAGATTCTCAGGCAACTGAGTTCATGGCCCCTCCTTCGGCCCCTCCTTCAGCCCCACTGAATCCCTGTGAAGCTCCCCAACCACAATACTTACTTCGCTGCCTCCCTACCCTCCGTATTGTTTCATAGAATCATAGAATTGTCAGGGTTGGAAGGGACCTTAAAGATCATCTAGTTCCAGCCCCCCATAGGCAGGGACACATCCCACTAGATCAGGTTGCTCAGAGCCTCATCCAGCCTGGCCTTGGATGTCTCCAGGGATGGGGCCTCCACCCCCTCTCTGGGCAGCCTGTGCTAGTGTCTCACCACCCTCATGGTGAAGAACTTCCTAATGCTCATTCTGAAATGACCCATCTCTAGCTTTAATCCATTCCCTCAAGTCCTACCATTACCCAACATCCTAAGAAGTCCCTCACCATTTGTTTAAGTCCAGCATCATGTTTGAAAACAACCTGGCCTTCGGGTCTAAGGAAACTCTAGGGTCATCAGGGCTGGGGCTGAGAACAGCACACCGAAAGACAGGAGTCTCTCTGCTGCAAATATTTCATCCCCTCCTTCCTCAAGCACCGAGACAGGCAGAGGAAGCCTCTCCTTGAACGGAAATAGAACAACTATTGGAATCATACTGCAATACAGACATACCACTCCAAGCGTGACAGCTCTTCAAGACAACTTTTAACCTTAAATGGGCCTGTGAACCATTAGGTTGGTGAAAGTTTGGGTACTAAAATGTTCCTTTCCCAGAAAGCGATATACACTCTTACTCTTTCTCTACCTCAGTATATCTGTCAGATAGCATTATGCATCAAAGAAACAGGTGCATCTTACTAACAGCAGCTATCTGTAATATAATGTGTTCTGAAACATAATATCAGGAGTACAAGTGAAGAACGATAGATTTGTGCAGTTAATTTTTCACCTGCCAAACAAACAGCAAAATAAATGTGAGATAGGCAATGAAAACAAAAAATAGTGTAGGTCACACAAGAGCAACTTATAACGTCAGCATTCAAACATCTTAAAATTTTATTTTTATTATGAGACCTAAAACCAATTTGTTTAAAGTATCCTTATGTTTACAACTTCAAATCAGGTTCACAAAAAAAAGGCCGGGGGGGGGGGTAAAGTTGAGAAACTATGCTTTGAATGATACTAAAGACAATTGAAGATCTGGAGCACACTCTTGACCGCCTTTCCATGATGACAGAGCTACAGAATACTGTGAGCTGCCACACCATGACTCAGGGACTATATTAGCCAGGATTAACCCAAAATGTGTTCGTGTTTGTAACCATTTATGGTGCTATATACAGCTGGGAGCCAGTACTGTTACCCATTTCATGTTCCAACAGTGCTGTTGCATTGACATTCCCATGCAACTTGGACATAAATTGTCCTACTCTGTTCCTCCTCTTCAGCCCGACCTCATTCTTTTGTGACTCTTGGCAGGGGAAAGGAGCACTTGGCTCAGGGTGAAAATTCACAACAGCTGACTGTCGGGAATAATACTCCCTCCATGGAACACGGCAAGGGAGAAGAGACAGAAGAGTGACAAGAAAAGATCCAGAGGGATCAAGTGGGCACCTGAAATTTCCAGAATTGACTATTCTGGGGGAAGAAACAGGCTCTGTTTTTCATACATCGACATTTCCCATATTGTTTGTATAGTATCCTTTATTCTAAGCCTCAGAGCAGGACCGCTTTCCCCGAGGCATGGTAAAACCATCAAAAGATTCTTCTGCCAACTATGCAGCATTTTTGTATGAGAACCAGAAGATGGCTACAGGGAACCAAATACTCCAACATCACTTTGGTGTCCACCCTGGTGTCTTTTTATGTTTTTTCCAAAAGTAAAAATACTACATGCACACTTTATTTTCATGATTTCTTGAATTCGGCCTCCCACTGTATTTACTCTTTAAAGTTGAAGTTATATTTTGTATAGGTTGGTGTTAATGTTTTAAAAAGGTCAAATTATAGTGGTCTCCCTACTGTTTTATTGTAGATGTTGAGAGCTGGCACTGTAATTAAAATTCCAGCTAAAAAATTCTGCAGGAGTCCTACTTGTAACCAGGCAATTTGGTTTTCTAGAAAATCAGAGCATATTTTCCATTGCTGATAGTTCACTGCCACACAAAAGAAGGTAAACAAAACCCATGTGCCTGAATGCATTTACACAAGCAGTGTTTCTTATCAGTATGGATAGCAGAGAATATAAATATGTTCTAGTTATAGAACATTTTCTACAACCTGCTTTTCTGTATTTTGACAAAAATTGCAAGACAGGACAACTCAGTTTACACATAAACCTAGGTCTAGCCAAAGTGTTCCCACCACTGTTGATAAAGGATGTAAGAGATTTGCAATTTGACCTTCAGTAAAATAAACCTGAATCCCTGGCTGCAGAATAGTCCCATGTGTCAATTAGATTATCACATATTTCGGTCTAACCTGCCTTTAAGCTCTGGTCCTTGCTAGCAAGTCTTTCAAAAGTATCAGAAATGCCAATGCTGGCTACAACTTCAGTGTTGAATTTCTCTTTTGCTATCAGCTACTCATAAGCTGCTCCAGTATTGACTCCATTTTGCTGCATTCTTTAAAGGCCCCTCAGTTCTGCTTCGGTTCTCTCCACAGCCAAGACAGAGAGAAGGTTGCACTGATGATTTCTTTTAAAGAAAGGAAACAAATCAAAGCTAGTACCGAAAGTGGAGCTCCTGTCTAAAAAGCAACATCCCAGATCCCTGTAGGAATCGTCTTTTAGGACTTCCCAGGGCTTCCAAATTTTGTTTTCACCTGGCTTAAAAAAAGATTCTTTGGTAAAACAATTTCAGATTTTTGTTAAAGATAATCCCTTTCAGGCAGGCTTTCTTTAGACAATTTCTCCTTTCAGCAAATCCCACCACTCACCAGGGATGATATTTTTTTCAGGGATTAAAAAAAACCAAAAGAAAACGAGTATTTTAGTTAATATTCACAGCATAGAAGATGCCATGCACTTACTCCACCTATCTACAGCTTCACTTGTCTGCCCAAGAAGCAGCAGTAGGTATAGGGCATACAAATATCTACCAAGTCATTTCAAAATGACTAGGGTTTCAGAATCAATCCATAAAAAGTTACTACTTCTTTCCCTACTCTAGAGGAAAGAGTTTGGGTGGATAAGCTGAACAGAGACATAAGACAAAACCAAGAACACTGGCCTCCAGGCTACCAAAAAGCACTCAATCTGATAAATTTCTGAAAGACTTCATGAGTTTACTGCCAGTGTTACTTATTCTCAAAGTGAGACTGAGAGATCGCATGCCACGAGAAAGCCACGTTAAAGAGGAGATGCGTGCATTGAAGCAGACAATAGCTGATGCATACAGACAGATTGCTCTGCCCAGGAAAGACTGCTTTAAATAAGCAAAGGGAAAGAAGAAACTGCAAGTTGAAGCATGAGCATAATTACATCAGAAAAGTTATAATTTGGTTTGGATTAGTAGAGAGAAATCCTAAAAGCTAAGAATTAATTATGAACTACATCTACAATTATTTTCAAGAATACTTGCCTGCTTTAAGATATCATTAACTTAAATGAGATTCTATGTTTAAAGGAAGATTTAACCTCACATGCTCCCATTAATTCTTGCTAAATGTCCACACTGCACTTTGAAATGTAATGGAAAAGGTTAGCTAGCCATGATTCTTTTGAATGATGCTTTCCTAAGATCCTCAAATTAAAAGTTCTGTCAGAAATGCAGTCTGGAAAAATACAGAGCTATGTACTACAGAAATGCATTAACGTCTCAGCATGTAGTAATTTGTGTTGCAACTGTTTGTCAGATATGAACAACAGCTTCCTCCTGAAAAGCTGAGCTGATGCTGTAGCCTTTTCAGCATGACCCCAGCTTTAGACTATAACTGGAACTCCTATGCCCCTACCCCTCATTTCCTCAGGACCCTGATAAATTTTGTCAGCCATAAGCAATTAGTGTCAGACTATTTGCTTGCAAAGCTACCTGCATTTTCCTAAAAGACAGATTTTGGCCTTCCAACATGTTTGAACACCTGCAGAGAATAAGGCTGCCTCTTGGCCTGCACTGTTAATCAGTTCAGGAATAATCCCTTAGTTAAACTGATTTTTGTTTTGGAATTGCCAACTGGAAACGAACAGAGAAGTCTTCCACTGAAGCACCTGGGGACATGATTAATACGAGGTTTGCACTGCACTGAGCAAGAGACCCATCCTGCTAACACTGATCAGTTGGTCATTGATTTAGACTATTAGAACAGCTGGCATGCTTCAGCCAACCAAAGCCTATGCATTTGGTTTTGGGTTTTTTTGTTTAAGAGTGTCCCGAAATAAATTAAATCTCAAGCCAAGTACTCTGCTACTTTTACCTTCCTAAATCAAGACCAACACGTTAATAGACCATTCACTCTCACTGCAAAGAAACCAGGGTTTAAAACAAAACAAAACTCAACAAAAGAGAAGAGCTAAACTCAGAGTGTCTTGTCATTTCCTCCACCTTGGAATTATAATGTCAAGAGGAGGTTTAACCAACACATTTGGCTTTCCCTCCATTACTTTGCAAGAGCTGAAGACAGTCCTGAGAGATTTTGACTTAGCCCTGAAGATGTTTTTCAGAGACTAAATAATTCTTTTGCATTGTTCAGTCTAATGTTTTTCAAAACACCAAGACTTTTCAAAAACTAGTTTAATTAAATGCACATGCATATAAAAAAAAATCAGTCTATTTTAAACTGATTTCCCCTCAAGTCCTGTTAATAGAACATTCTACCACATGCCCAACACAGAAACCAAGTCATTTTTCCATATTTTCTAAAGAAATACATTTCTTAACATATCAAGTGATTTATGTGAAATGAGAATAGTTTTAAGATGACTGTAGAATTAAAAATGTGTTAAAGACTTCTTCATTTTGGGTAGCCACAACTGTTTCAACAAGGAGACGTACACCTGTATAGATACATACACCTGAATAGGTGAAAAATCCATAGTTATCTAGCTATTACCCCAAAGTCTAGACAGTTTTCCTTGCAAAAAATTACTAAATCAAAAATCTTACCTCACTTGAACATATTCTTTTGCAAGCTACAACTACTACCTGTAGTTCCAATTACCTAAAACATGCAATATTCAGCATGAAGAGTTAACATTGGCCTATAAACCTCATGTTAAAACCCTGTAGAGGATTTGGCATATTACAATATATTGAAGCAGGCTGCCACGTGAGCTCTATGCAATCTGCAGAAAAAGCGAAGCAGGAGGAGATGAATCAAGTGTGTGTGTGATAACACATGCTGTATGGATCAGTAAACAAGAGTAACAGCAGTAACACTGATAGCATGAAACAGTCACAGAAAGAGGCCATCTGTACAGTCAAACGGCATAGGAAGTGGGAAGAGTGGATGTGATAGACCACAAGTCTCACGTGGCATCATCTGAGAAACAATATGAAATGTTTTGATGCGAACATGGTCGGCGCTGTGATCCATGTACACACGTGACACTGTAATTGTAGAACTGGTCTTCTCTGATATTTCCACAAGCATTATTCAGTTTGAACAAGGGATGTCTTGTTGGATGTTACAACTTTGATAGACAACAGAAGAGCTGCCTTTAAGCATTAATAAGCAGACTAATATATTTCCCATCATATGAGTAAACAAAGATTTTCAATATGGATGAATAGAAAAGTCTTTGTTAAAATCCACAGACTAAAAAAGTACCCAACTGCAGACAGACAGAGCCTGATCTTGAAGCAGCCCAAGCTCTGAAATGTGCAATCTATCACGTAAGAGACAGAAGAGGTCAGCCATTAATTAACATCCAAATTAAAGCTTTTCAAGTAAGGGTCAAAACTTCCTTTGTTTTGACATTTAAATCATTGGCAATGTATTCCCTAGTTTAGTATGCACAACACATCACCTAACACCTTTATGTTAATTGCCTCAATTTTTCAAGTGCACTATTTGATTCATTGTCAATAGAAAATACCCCCAAAAGCCAAGACTCATGTATGTTAAGTATAAACATGATTAATGTAACACAATTACATTTCCACGTTTGATGAGCCCGATTAGGAACTTTCTATCAGCCTGGCATGACAAAGCATTGTCACTATCAGTGACCTGTCAGCCTTGACAAAGACAAGCCTGCTGGTGGGGAAGCATTTCATGGCCACAAACGTTTCAGAAAGGTGTAAAACCTGAAATTAAATCCCGACAATTATCATCTTATCAAAAATGCATCAATCTTTACAATCTTCTCTATTTGATTGCAGAAGATGGTCCTATGTCTAAACTAAAAAAAAAAAAAGCTACAAGGAAAAAAAATCCAGTACAAAATTGCTTGTTAAAACAATAATTATGTGGACAGACCCTCTAAAATTTCCAGCAGGTTACTCTATGAATCTCTTCCCACTACATCAAGGGACCAGAAGCAGGAGAGCAATGCTTGATTTTGTTTGTGGTCATAGAAAACAAAAGTTATAAGTAGATAAAAGGGTTTGATGAGAAAAAAAAAAAAAAGGTCAATATCAGGAAAAATAAACAACAACATTCAGAAAATAAGATTGTCCAAGTCTGAAGGTTGCCATTAAGTGAGACGCAATGGCAAATCAGAAAGAAAAAAACAAGAGGCAGTTCAGCCTGAGCAGAATGGGATAAAAGCTAAGAAATAGCAGCAGAATTCAAGTGAGGCTAACAGGAAGAAGGGGATGCATACACAACTGGACTAATCTAAACATTATGACTAACTTATAGTAGGCTTTGAATAGAATTGGTACAAATCAGAATAAGATGATAAAATACTGCACCCTCAGTTTGGGCTTCTCTTCCTTCTTCCAGCAGTAAATGTAAAATATAATTAACACTGCCATATGTAGAAGTAATAAATACATAAGAACAAGTCATAACCTACATTTAATTACAAGGGAGATACTAGCAATGAAGTGTACAGTAGGTCCTTGTTTAAATTGAAAAAAAGAAAAAAATCTGTTTTATTGCGCTTCAGAAAAGAATTAAGGAGCTCCTTGGCTTATCGAGGACTACAAAAGCAATCACTGCTATAGGCTTGCTCTGCATATTCGCTCTATTAATTTACATAGCCCTGGTAAGCCTCACATTGTAATGCAACTGCTAAATTACACTGCTCTTGGGTAATGGGTATAAAAACATGCAAGAGCATGCAAAGTGTATTCAAACAGACAATTAAAAATATCAATTCTGTTGACAGCTGAAATGAAGAAACTGTGCAGAGGTTTAATGCTGCTGCATGAAGGACATACTGTTTACGAGTGATTGAATTAACTAGAATCATGCATTGACAGTCTGCCTTTGTCGAACATTACATATTAAGCCAATTTAGTGTCTGCTTATTAAAATAATTTAATTCCAAAGATTGTTTCCAGGCATTTCTAAATCTCCTCCTTACATTAATGCTAGTGTCTTAATTATTGTGCTAGTTTTACACCAGTGCAATTTGCTGGGTCACCAAAGAGCAGCCCAGTCAACTTTGGCTTAACCCAACTTGGCCTTTAGGTATTTGGGAGGACAAGAACAAATCAGCAGGAGGTCTGGCCAGACACGCTACAGCCTCAAAGCTCAGAAGCAGCCAAAGAATACAACAATGGTTATTTTTATTCAGCTTAACACTAACTTGTTAATATTGCTTTTTCTTACATAGATCTTCAACTTTGCATGCTTATTAAATCTACTACGCTTCCTATAGTCTATGAATTTCTACTTTTATATAGGAATTATGTGTTCATCAATTCTTTAAAAACACATCTTAAAATTGTCAAAAGAAATTATAAGTTTGAAATCTCTTTTCTAAACTGTATCATCTCACATCTCTGAATGATATTACTACTTATGATCTAGATTTCCTCTGAAAATGCAACTCAAAGTAACTTACCAAAATGCTTAAACTTTGTTATCTTAAAGGTTATTAAGTGGCTAAACCAGCAAAATGCTGAATGACTGAAGTTTAAGAGTAATTTCAATAGACTCCAGCAACTAATTCTGACATTTCATTTTGAAGAGTTAGTGCCATTTTATAAACCAGTGTGCACAGATATTACATCTTTATCCAAACATACATAACAGTGAAGACATATAAATATGTAGTAGCAATATCTGGAGGGAACTGAAACAGGAAACGTGTGCGTTTAATGAGTAATGTTGCTTTGCATTTCTTGGTTTGACTAAACTATCACTATATATCACATTGGAGGATCTAGATATTGTATGTAGACGCCAAGCACTACTGCCTCATGCTGCATACTTCGAAGAATTCCTGGTTCAACAGCAAGCAACCAAACATGACAAAGAATCTAATAATAATATGTATCACATGTAAAAATACCAGTGTGTTTGGGTGTTATGTAAATGGCAGCACTTAGCATCTTCAAGTCTTCAAAATCATCGACCATTGGAGAAGGTACTGCCTCAGTTTGGTAGTCCTGAAGTCCCAAAGCCACAGAACTGAACAAACAAGTTGTAACACTTGCTCACAAAAGTATTTGAATGAGCTAACATCAGGACTGAAAGATAGTTAAATCTCCTTTGCTTTAATGCTTTGAGTATACCATGCCAGATTGGATTTTATAACGTGACACCTGGTCATTGGAATATTACTGAACATCCCAGTTGCGTGACACACGTAGTAACAATTTGCTATCACCAATGATCACAATCTTCATCCAGCCTCCTCTGAATTTCATGTAAAGAAACAGTGAAGTCTTGATAAGCACGCCCTGATTCCCAATATTATAGGAAAGACTATAAAAATTCAGAGTAAATCTACTTTAAGAAGTGGATTTAAGTTTTCACAATATTGTCCTGAATTATTATATATAGTATTTTGCCATCTATAATATATGGAACAGAGTAAAGTCTGTGGAGATATAGGATTAATGCAGGGGAGCCTAGACAGAATCATGGCAGTGTTCAAAATCCTATGCCCCCAAAAAAAGCTTTTTGATAAATGGCAGGAATTATATGAATACATAAGCAATTCTGATTTTTGCACAATAGTAATATATGAAAATAACATACGGTTCAGAACTGGCTGGTCTTCTGTGAATTCAAATGGCTGTTCAATATAAAAAACCTTTTGCCGGAATCCAGGGACACATTCTAAATCTTCTGCGCATGCAAGCAGCAGAACCTGAGGGGGAAAAAAAAAAGGAAACGGACTTTTAACATCCAACCGTTCATCCATCATGTTAGCTTCTGGGACTGATACTGGGTTTTAGGCTCAGTGCTCATAAAACAAAACATTGGGCTCCATGCTCATAAAATAAAATATCTATCATCTCACACTTCCCCTTCCAACCTTGCTAAACAATTTTTATGTAAGGTTTTTGCTTTTATATATGTGGGCTGGTATGGAAATTACAAAATAGTAACCCTTTCAAGGTTAAGTTCAATCCAGATCATCAATAAAGGATATTACTGGACTTTATGAAAACATAGGATGTAATGTTGCTACTAAAATCACAGGTCAATACAGGTAGGCTTAGATATAGGCTTAAATGAAGCATTTTTAAGTTGATTTAAATAATTGATAAGTTCAGGACTGCAAACCTAGTTTCTAAAAGTTGATCACCAGTTTACAGAAGAAATTCTTTATTCAAGGGTGAAGTTTCAACATCAGAGAAATTTCCTTTTATAAAAGAATTTCTTTGCTAACAAATATAAACTGTTGCCTTCTCCCCCACCCCACTCTGATCCACAGTTGGTCCATTTTCCCTGTAATCAAAAGTTTGTTTACACCAAAAAAAGACTGAAAATGAAATGTGTGCATCATAGTGGAGGTGGATCTGAAGGTTAAAGTTGAATACAGTTTGTGCCACTCTTAGTATGTGGTCACCAAAGGTCCCTGTCACCACAGGAATGCCTTAGCAAAGAAGGAAGTTTAAAAGCAAAATAAATTGGTTGGAAATAGGTACAATGCTAATCTCAGACTTTGAAAGTTTGTATTCTGTCCCTGAACAGAGACAGCAACCTGAAAGGCTATTTTTCTTGGCATCTTTTAAATGAGACCACAGGGGTAACAACTTCTAGGAAAGAGGTGGCAAGAAAGAAATTACTAAAGTTTAAAAGGTTAAAGAGAGAGGCAAAAAAAGGTAAGTCGAAGAGTAGGAAAAGCCAAATCTGTATTTTTCAACCTATAGACGTGTAACCACATTTTCAGACATACTTTATGCTTCAGAACCTCCAAAGGTGTTTTTCAAAACCTGACGTTCAGCTGGTGTACACAGTGCTCTGATCTCAAAGTTGTTATGGCCCATCTGCTGCTTGTTGGACAGCCAGAGAAAAATTGAGGAGAGAAGACGCAAGTAGTGACCAGGAAGAAAACAAACACACACAGTGGTTCCAAATGACATTCACTCTAAAATTCAAGTGGCCCTGCACAAATGGGTCTATTTGCTCAGGACATCCTCAACGCGTGCTTACAATTTTGCCAATAAAGCTCTTGAGCTGTAAAGTCTCCCCTATACCCCACAGATGAATGCTGAAGGCTCCTGTCTCCTTCACCAGCTCAAACTGCACTCCTGCTTCTCCCAGCCCAACAGCAGCATCTCCCACATTTCTCAGTTCTACCTTCACCGCATCATCATCCCAGCATGCCGATCCTGATCCTAGAGAGACGTCCTGCAAAATTTTTACATCTGCCTGTTTCCCTCTTAACCACCACTCATAGTGCCTTCACTAAATCAGAGCAATACTTTATCTGTTCTCTCCCTTCCTGCACTTCACACCCACTCCAAGTTTTATGTGATCCCATTTATAAAAACCAAAGGCAGCAATACCCCACCTGGTCTGCATTAGATCTTCTTACTCAAACCAACTGCTGGATCATTTGTTTCATGTCACTGACATTCGCTATAAAAGCTTGGCTAGAAGTGCTAGCAGACTGTGAGAAACAGCCAGAATATTTCCTGACAATTAAGCTGGTGGTAGTCAAATGCAGCAGATGGACGCCTTTGCCTTCCATCCTGACCCGCTCTGTTTGTCCCTTTGAAGGTTTAACCAAGAAAGAAGAGGAAGACTTAAAGTAACACACCAAACAAGGTCCAAGATACTTGACTATTATGCACTTCTATATAACCACATAATTCTGTCTTTCTTACCAAGGCCTAAAAAGACAGTGCCCAATCCCTCATTCAACTGTTGACATTGATATCTTGATTTTATTGGAGATTCTAGACTCTAAAGGGGTGGAGAATTGGATGTGCCCCCTTCGATCTTCCAATATTAGACAACTGCAAACACGAACTGACATACTCAGAGCCTGCCCTCAAAATTGTGCATAAAACTTAACTGATTATTAAAATAAAAAGCTTGATATGCATTTAAATGGTCACATGCACAGAAAGATAGATTTTGCATTTTCTGCACACATTTTCTCTGTGCACAGGTGCATTTTTAAAGTACCTTTCTGCCTCACTATGTGCCTGAATGAATATACATAGAAATGCAATCACAGCAGAAAGAAAATTCTTCCCATCTTGAGAAGCAAGCAACAACTGAAGCCAAGTTATATAAAGAATCCACATCAGAAAAAGAGCCCAAGCAACATATGCTGAAATTTAACTACAAACAACTCCTCCCCTACAGGATTAACACAGCAAGTAAGAGGCAAATCGTGTTCTCATCTCCCAGCTACTGGCATCTTAAAGTTGAAACTCTTGTCTTACTGAGATATAAATAAAAAGCCTCCTTTGGACATCATCTATGTCAGTACTTCGAGAAGGGAATATGTCTGCGTTATCAGATTTGTGACAGTATAAGTTGACTTTGAAATCTGGGCAATCTAAATAGGTCATGAGTTAACTTCTGTAAGCCTGGTACAGAAGCCTCACATAATACGGATGTAGCAAATAGAAAATGACCTTTACTCCCTTTGAAATAATTACAAGACTCAGGCTTGGCCTTGCTGTGAAATGGAACATTTTATTCTAACTTGTGCAATTCCAGGCACTTTCTTCTTCTCAACATTTCAGACAAGATGTTAAATTTGTCACCACACTGACCGTTTTTAATTAATTATCTTTTAAAAGCACAATTATTCTTTTAATTTATTTTTCTCATGAAGAAACTTCTTCTGTTGAACTAAATGTCTACCTCATTAAAATAATTTCTGTTGAGGTTCTTCACTGTGGGGAAAAAAGGTCTTTAAAAATACCTTGAAAAAATAAGCCCAGCAGATTTGTGTTGAAGGCAAAAAGAATCTTATTCAAAGCAGAATACATTCTGAATTTAAGCACCATGTAGATTTCATATTTTTGAATATAATAAAAGGGTTTCTAGGCTGATAGCTATCTAAAGAAAGAGCTCAGCTAAATACACAGAAAATAATGTTTAAGTGTCATATGTAGGATCTAGAATATATAAATATTGTTCATACATCTAGTCAAGTGAATACTGCGCAATTAGTACAAAGGATCCTTCACCCACCACTAAAAAAAGCCATATTCTTGAAAGAATATGACAATTATGCAGTAACCGCCTTTTGCTCATGAAAATCTGAAGGGGTAGAAGTCTGAAAAGCAAACCAGGGAGTCGTGACTACTCACACCTAAAGATCCTATATTCACTGACAAGCAGAATCAAAGTTTTTCATAACCTACTGCTTTTCAGAAATGCACAGAATGAAGATTCATTTTTAATATCCTGACAATTTGTCTTTCTGAATTTATTACCAGTCACTATAAGGAAATGTCACTAGTTCAGATAACTCCTGTGCAAGTTTGATCACTGGGATAGAACCACACTTCTGATGAGGTACGAAGCCTGTGAAACACCATTTTTTTTTTAGTTAATAAAACAGCACACACACGCTGGTGACCTTAACTGGCCTCAACATTTGCACTGAAAGCTGCTCACATAGAACATGGGTTGGAAAGCAAAAGAGGATGGTAATTTTATACCATACTGCAGAGGAAATTAATAAAGTCCCTGATGTTAAAGTACCTTTGGGTATTACCACATCTCAAAAGCCAGTGTTCTTCTCCCTCCTCTGCTGGAGACTGAAAATTAGTCTCTGAAATGACCTTGCACAGAATTTCAAAATCTTTATGTCCTCTTTGACTTGCCCAGTTTCAGCACATGAAACAACTCCTTTCAGGTTTGACTGGCTACATCCTCACTTTGGAAATTAATTTTCTCACCTTTTACTGTAAACACTCTCATATCTTCATTAGCCCTACCTGTAAGAGATCAACTTTCTATCACAAAAACGCAAGCTTCAGAATATTAATTGCATTTCACACACATTCTTATGGTGTGAAATTCATCCTTATGCAAGGCTTTATTTAATAAAGATGTAAATGCAGATACCTGCAAAAACCATCTGCCCAGGCAAGAATTTTCCACACAATGAATGCAAACAAATCTCACGTCACAGGGCAGTATCCTGTAGGGCCACATTCTACCTTTGACTTCAGGAAAGTAATGTGAAATGCAAGCCAACATAAAATCCCACAAAAAGAGGGCAAAAATAGAGACTACAGTCATTTTTAATAATAGTAATAAACCCAAAGGTTCAAAAGTTCTGGGTCACTGAGCCTTAGAAATTAGAGTGTGGTTGGGTGGCTTTTTTTTTCTTTTTGGTTCAGAGTTTTTGGTGGGGTTTCTTTGCAAGTATGGTTTTGGGGTTTCTTTTTTTATTCGATGCGTTTACTTGGAAGTGAGTATTGAAAATTTATGCTTCTGAGCTTTTTTTCTGGAAGCATGAGGGCTAGAAATTTGCTTTTTGCATATGAAAACTTCAGATTTTCATATAAAATACAGTGATCCTAAAAGCTGAGAACTGAGAGGAAATAAAAGTAATCAGAATAATGAGAACCGCCATCACTGAATTAAATTGCACATGACAAAATATTTTTATCATGCAGATCTAGATCTTTGAATCTTAAAATCCTTTCTATCTTCAGGTGCTGCAACACTAAACCCACAAAAATGGATAGAGAGGAAGCCATCAGAGAAGAAAAACAAGTAATAAGCAGCACACAGTCACAACGATTTGCAGAGAGATGATGAAATCCTGCCTTCACTAAGTCGGTGAGAGCTATTCATTGATTTTAGGTTTTTTACTCAAGATTTAAATGAGGGAGCTATTTAAATGAAATTAACAGAGGGATACTTACACAGAATAAAGAGAGCACTGCTTTAAGTAAGGTTCTGATTCTGCATTATGCAGACTCCCAATTAGAGTGTCAACGGGTCCTAAGGCAATTGTTTCATCAAATCTCATACAGACTGGACATGAAGTTCTCCTTGTCTTCTGTATTTTTTAACATCAATTGGAACAGGAAAAAAAAGCCACCTCAAAAGCCTGAATAACTTATCCTCTGATTGGCATAATTAACAAAGGTATTTTAACATTGCATAAAGGTGTGCTGAATTATTTATCTCTGAAAGTGACTAAATTAAACAAAACACACAGTTCTTTTGCATTAATTTGATTTCTAGAGCACTACAATTTGGGGAATTTTTTATTCAATATTTCCAATTTGGAGGGAAAGTTTTCACTGTTTTAGACTTTAACCTCTCTTCTTTTTATCAGGAATGAGCTTCAGAAAAAGAGTATTCAACAATCTCTCCAGCTCTACCTCTAAATCTGATAGTGAATTCAAGTCATTTTTGTAAGAAATGCTATTAAGATTTGGCACTAAGATTCTTCAAGGATGATAAATATTCTTTTAAAGGGCCTACATATCCATTTACTGCATAGCTCTGTCCTAAAAGTGAAAGTCACACTTGGAGTAGTGAAGGGTGGGCTATGAAAATGCAAATTAGAATGACTTTATTGGCTCAAATGAATTCAGTTCTCCTGTCACTAAGCAGTCTGACTGCGGTAGGCATCCATTAACTGGAAAAAAAGTATGACAAACTCCTTTGTGAGACTATCTAGCACAGGAACTTTCTTTTTATGAGCACTTTCCTTGTGAATGTATGTTTATTATAAGAATTTTATCACATATTCAGTAAAAATTGTGCATCTTCCATGGCACTGGAAATCTTGTTAAGTTATTCAAGAAGCAATTTGCCAGCGCTGCTGTCTGAACAGACAACTGCTTTCTTTCTGAAATTCAAAACCTCTGGAAGAGGCGCTATCAGTTAGTTAAAATATGACCCCAGGGTCTCTTCAGAGCCCAAAGCAACTCTGGAGTCCAAACAGCTTAGGGTCAAGAAGGATAACGTGAAAAGCATTCTAGCAAGTATTGGAGCATTTCCACAGCACCCCTCTTTGAAGCCAGAGTTGTGACAATTCCTCTCTCCCCGGGTGCTGACCTGCCTGGAAGCCTTTTCTGCTCTTCCAGTCACATCTGCTCCCTGAATCAAGTTACCAGGTAGCTCTGCAAAAGCCAGCGCCCACAGAATAGTGTGGCTGGTAAAACACGGTCAGATGTGAGACCGTCACAGTCTGACTGTAATCTGGTTATGCTGCCATAAAACTGCACCCTAAAATGAAGTGCTTTTTTTTATACACTCTTACTAACACGTCTTCCATGCATCAGAACTCGAGCTAGCTTAGAGTTCCTCGACTGGGGAACCCAGAAAAGCCTCGTACACTCCTGGAAGGAACAGCCTCTGCTGTCAAAAGCAGTAACAACATGCAGTCTCCTGTCTCCTGGCCAGATCACTTGATCCCAATCACAAATAATTCCTACTGTATTCCACAATTCTAGACCCTTATTCCAGTGGTCATTTCATAGCTTCCAGAATACATTTGTTCATGGTCAATTTAGAGCCATTTATTCTCATACAAGTCTTGTCTCATAACTTAATTAACCTTTCTCCTCTCTAACTCTTCAATTTGTTAGGCTAGACAAACGAAGCTCTTTCAATCTCCTCCTATAAGAATACATTCCTTTGATCATTGCAGTAACCTTTCATTGTGCCTGCTTAAGTTTGCACGTGTGTAAAATACACAAAGAATTCCAGATAAGTGTTCTCCAGGGTCTGTTAAGCAATCTTAAGATTTCCTTAAGCCTAAAATATGTTGCCTATTCCTTCCTAAAACTCCACTTTTGCATTTTAAAGTCTTGTGATACTGATGGATCACAATTATTCTGAAATTAACTAACGCACAAAGAGCTGAAAAATTTGACATCGACGGAGCTGCTTCCATTTAGCTACAACAGCTTTAAGCAGCTTTTGCAAAGAGAGTGAGGATTAATCTGTATGAAATACAAACACAGATGCAAACCCTCGTGCATTGCTAAATCTGTGCCCTTTCTGACCAGATGGGAGCCGACTCTGCTCACAAGTGGCAGGCATCTTACAGCACAGAGCCCAGGCTTAACCTTCCCGCTCAGCAGAGCTTATTAGCCGAGACTCGGGATTTGCCGATAGAGGATGGCTTCCACACTCAAAATGGCTCGTACCCATATGGCTCAGAGCACACGACTTATTGTTTCATCTGCATAGACGTATCTGAACATTGCTCAGATTTTTGTAATCCAGGCAATAACTATCATACTGGTTCATTAAGGGTTGTAATGATTAATAACAGAGGCTAAAACGTGTTCCTTGTGTTCAAAGTAATATTTTAAATTACTCAACTATTTAACGAGTAAATACCTACCCATCATGATTAATAACACCATTTAACAAATATGACTCCTCAGACAAAAGGACGGATTGGTCTCCAAGGTTATTTTTCTGTTTATTTTTAGGCGCTATGAAAAAAATAATCATATTTTGCTGAAACCCATACACCATGGGTTAGCCTATTTAGAGAAGCTGCACAATAAATTCATTTTACAGGGCAAAGAATAATGCAAATGAGCCATTCAATAGCACTCCTGTACCAGTGAAAGAGGCATAAAGAAGAAACATTGAAAGTCAGAGTTCTGATCTAGTTATACTGCACGGTATGGAATTACTGAAACCTAAACTGCATTACAACAATAACCTGTTCAAAGATCTGCTTATACCAAACATTTTAGTTATTTATCACCTAATGAACTAAACAGGTTGATCCTATTTTCCAGCAGTAATGACTTCATGAAACATTTAGATGAATGAAAATATGGGTCTCTCTTTTTAAACAAAGGAAATAAATTAAGAATTGGTTAAACATATTTATAACCCTTCACATGCAGTTGCATGGGGCAAAGTCATTATTCCACAAAGGAAAACTCTGATGTGGCAAAAGCCATTAGAGAAAAAATTAAAATCATATTTCTTACAGCAGATAGTGGGTTTTGGATAGAATGGCTGGAAACTGTAAGGAATATGATATATGTTTAATTTCCCAACAGTGTGATCATTATCAAAAAAGGTGCAACCTTCCATCCATCGTTTTCTTTATAATCCACAAAGTAATAGAAGAAAGCAATTATTACTGCACCACAAAACTGAACTTAGTCTAACATTGAACATCTGTCTTTTGCGCTGGTAAGCTAAAACCAAAAACGAGCTTGCTAAAAACAATCTTTTAAAGAATAGCATGGTTTAGAGTATTAAACACATACACAGTGCTATCATCTTGGAACATTACCTAAACCAGGAACCAAGCCCCAGAACTCATAAAAGTACAAGGAAAAGTGAAAATGTCTGGTTTTCAACTTCAGGAAAACGTTTGTTGAACATTTTCTGACCTTCTCCTACACAGTCACAAAGGCAAGACTTTAAAAAATGAATACTTTCAAGCAAGTCCCTTGATTCAAGCAAGGGTATTGGAAAAAACTCAAGCCTAACATCAAAGGCTCATAATAAAAATTGAGAAACTACTACAAGGCAAGAAGCCCAATGCAAAACTGTCTACTGATTTTGACTTGCTTTTATTTGACTTTGTTGGGAAGAGGACAATATATTCTGTAGAACAAGCTATAGACAATTTTTTTTTTTTGGCACAAAGTTATCTGCGTATCACGTGATTATTTTTTCTTCACCACAAATCATACATCATACTGAGCAATAGTAGTATTAAAATAAGTAGTTCTGAAGACTGGCTTCCTATTGATCTCCGTTTAAAAGGCGAAGCTTATAGGAAGATAGTCTTTTAGTAAGCATGTTAATCACCTCAATTGTTCTTTCAGCGGGGTTATCAATATATTCTCTATTTTCACTTCAGCTTCCCATTTTCCTGAAACTCCTATGAACTTGACACTTAACAGCTCAGCCTGCCAACTATAGCTGAAACTGCTCAGTGGTTTCAAGTGTTGTAAGAGGGAGTCATGAAAAATATGGTTAAGCAATGAGAGAGTAAGGCTTATAGAATCTCAGAAAACCAGACCAAAACCAGTGTGATACATGACGGCATACAGTACTACTTCTTCACTACTCTTTACCAGTTCCAGGAAATAAAGAGGTGTACGCCAGTTTTTATTCCAGTTGATAAAGTTTAGTGACATAAATAATTTCAAGATGAACAGTCTAAGAAATCTCTTTTAAGCTAACTAAAAGTACAAAATATTGTTACATCTTGCACACAACATGTGTCTACAAGAGAGGGAACTGAGCTTTAGGGATCAGCAAAGTACAAAAAAAAAAATACAAACAAGAAAGTGCTCACCCGTATGCTAACTTTTGCCCATAGAATAGAGGAAAAACCTTAAAACATGGTGTAGCAAATAGCTAGTTCGCTGTCAAAAAAAAAAAAAAATAAAGGAGGGGGGCATAATTTAAGCCTTTATTAGGTGTACTGACTGAGGTCATTGGAATTGCTGTAGGCTATCCAAGACATTACACCACACTTAGACATAATACCGATTTTACCTTTATCTCACAACTCATAGAACAGAAATTCCAGGAAGGAAAATGGAGGCAGATTAGCTGTTACCTGCCTCATCAACCTTCTTAAGGGACACACTTCTATAGATCATAGAAGATATATCTATTAAGCTGAGGTATACAATTACACAGCAGTAAATTCACTGAAGTCCTTTTCTGCTCCTTCCCCCATCCGCCGCCATATACCTGTCAAAATAAAGCACCACTATCCCCAGTTACCCTTGATGGCCAATCAACTCCTGCAAGAACTTATTGGAGTTTGAATAGAAAGAGAATAACTGATCAACTTTGAAATAACTACAATGGGGGAAGAAAGTTACTTGAGTGAACTAGAGGAAAATANAGAGGCTCCCTTGTGTTAACAGTGACATTACATCAAGAATGACCTTTCCAAAGAAATAAAACCCATTAATGCTAGGAACATGATAACTATTAAAGATCAACATTTAGTAGCCAAAGCCGGGGTAGGGGAGGGGTGGGGGAAATCAGTCTGGTATATTAATTAGAATATAAATAATATGAAACCAAGACCTTGGTCTATAACCCTCTCTCTTATA